>APFE031120093.1:62603-99957 GCA_000404065.3 Pinus taeda | reverse complement strand
TCCCAATTCTTTTTGTTGTCCTCCAATAGCTTCTTAATTATCCTTATTAAACTCTTGTTGGAAGACTCTGCTAGACCAATACCTTGAGGGTAATATGAGGTGGAATGAACCAGTTTAATGCCCATTGAATTGCACGTCCACCAACTCTTTTTTCCTGAAGGCTGCTACATTATCTGTGACTAATTTATGTGGACAACCAAATCTTATAAAGATATTTTCCATTAAAAACTTCATGACCACATTAAGATCAGCCTTCCTAGTAGGGATTGCTTCAATCCACTTAGTAAAATAATCAGTGGCTACTAATATCCATCTGTGCTAGCCACTGGAATGTGGATTGATTTCACTAATGAAATCCAAGCCCCACTGCTAAAAAGGTCCTTTCGCATGTATTGGTTTTAAGGGCAGGGACTTCAACTGTTGTTTCCCTTCAAATCTTTGGCACTTGTCACAAGATTTAACAAATGAAAATACATCAGAAAATAAGGTGGGCCAATAATATCTAGCTCTGATGATTTTGTGAGATGTAGTCTTCCAATAATGGTGCCCTCCACACATGCTGGAATGAAATTGTTGCATAACTTCTATAGCTTGTTTTTTGTCCAGACACCTCAAAAGCATTCCAAATGGATCCCTCCAATAGAGCAGATTTTCATTGATGCAATATTTAGCTACTCTAAGCTTAATAGTTCTAGCTTGACTTGTGCTTAAGCTGGGAGGGATTTCTAGCTTCAGCAAGGATTTAATTACTGCAAAATACTAATCACAAGAAGCTAGATTTTCGGCCACTGACTGCTTTCTCTTTGGTTCAGCTATTTCTGTTTGATCATTCTCTACACTTGTGCTCATGAGATTCATGTCCAATGTTCTGCAATTTTCTTCAGCTAATAGTTTGGCGAGACCCTGACCTCTAACAAGCTTGGTGGGCTTCAATTCTATATTAAACTCAACCATCTTTGCAATCCATTTAGCCCTTCTTCCATCAGCATCAGGTTGTGTTAAGACATCTTTTATTGCAGCAGAGGGTACATATGCAATTATCTTGGAATGTAAAATATAAACTCTGAAAGCTTTCAAAGATTTAATAAGAGCATATGCCTGTTTTTCAATAATATCGTACCTCAGCTCAGCATCCCTTAAGGTTTTACTGAAAAATGCCACAAGATGCTCTGAGCCTTCCTCATCTGCTTGCAATAAAACTGCTGCAAGGGTGTCTTCAGAGGCAAAAGAAAAAATATGGAACTCCCTACTGTAATCTGGACTAATTAAAGTAGGAGCCTCCATAATAGTTTTTTTAATGGAATCAAATGATTTTCTTGCTGCATCGGTCCATTTTATCTCTGACCCCTTTTTCAACATGGAGGTAATATGCTTCACAAGTTCTGCAAAATTTGGTATAAACCTCCTCACAAAGTTTATCTTACCCAGAAAGGACTGAATATCCTTCTTTGGTCTTGGGACAGACAAAGTCTGTATTTCTTTTACTCTTTCTGGGTCAATTCGGACACCTGTAGCAGAAACAACATGTCCTAACAGCGTGCCTTCTTCCAAAGCAAATTGTGACTTTTTAGGATTGTCTGAAATCCCAAACCTTCTGCACTTCAAAAACACTTTCTTCAAATGTTGTAAATGATCTTGATGGCTACTGGAGTACACTATTATATCATCAAGGTAGATAAGGACAAATTTATCCCTCTCACCCATAAATGCTATATCCATAGCTCTCTGAAAGGTGGCTCTAGCATTGATCAATCCAAAAGGCATCTTGGCATACATAAAAGTTCCTCAAGGAGTGGTGAATGCAGTGTTCTCTTGGTCATCTGGCTTTACAACAACCTGATTAAAGCCTGAAAATCCATCTAGGAAAGACATCACTTTGGCTACTGAGACTTTTTGCAGCAAATCCTCCATCTTGAGTAGGGGATAGTTGTCTTTCTTGGAGCATTTGTTTAAGTTTATGAAATCAACACAAAGTCTAATTTCTCCATTTTTCTTCCTCACCACTACTAGATTGGCTACCCATTTTGAATATCTGAGGGGAACTATGATTTTGGCAGCCAATAACTTTTTTATTTCTTTTTCAATTAGAAGGAGGAGCATAGGATTTATTGGTCTCAGATTCTGTTTGAAAGGGATGGTGTCTTTCTCTAAGGGGATTTTATGCTGGATAATCTTCTTGTCATATGTTTTCAAATCACTATATTCCTCTGCAAAGACATCAACAAATTGCTTCATTAAATTGCAGTATTCAGCACATTGATCAACAGACAAATGCGTGGACAGATTTATGTATCTTGGCTGAACTGGACTCCCTATATCATGCTTACAGACCGCAGATTGATCTTCTTTTTGACCAGCCTTATAAGGCACATCATTTTGGTCAAATCGTCTTTCTAGAGGAATTAAACCCTTAGGTATATGATTGTTGGACAGTTGGACAATGCTATCTTTGCCAATTTTATTTCTAAGATGTGCTTGGGGATTTTCTTCTAAAGCTTAATTTTCTTGGTCAATTTGCATTTCAGAAAATTCATCAATGACTTGCAGGAATCTATTCACTTCATCATCATCTTCAAAAACTTTCCAATGCTGGACATTCTTGGGCAAGGATGGTCTATATTTCATTTGAACTTCATAAACTAGTATGGGAGGCATGGGAGGGATAAACATGCTAGCAGACACAGTAAGGGAATCAATAAGCTGATTTTTGGCTCTAGGGATATATGAGATACAAAAACAATCAAAAGAATATTTGAGTCTCCATAACTCATCTCTGTATGCTTTCAACCTTGGATGCTTTGCTTGAAATGTTTTGTTTACCTGTTGAATGATCAGATCAGCATATCCAAACACTTTTATGTTTCTGATTCCTCTGTCTTTAGCTGCATTCAAGCCCAATATTAGAGCCTCATACTCTGTTATATTGTTAGTGACTTGGAAAGCCAGCTTAAAAGACAGTTGTGTGCTTTCTTGTTTTGGAGATACCAACACCACCCCTGCTCCTGCAGTCTCCCTGGAACATGCTCCATCAAAGAACATCTCCCAAACTTGACTTCCTTGCTCTTCCTCGGCCTGAACTGTTGATTTCCTGATCTGCATCGAGGCCTTCTGAGATTCTTCTATCTGGAGAATACAAGCTCCAAAATTAGTGTCCACAGCATAAATGGGATGATTAGAAGGATTGTTCTCATCACTGCTGAAGTATGCCAGCTGTGCTTCTCTATACAATCTCCTGCTTTCTCCTCCAAAGACTGGGACAATGGCATAAGATAGATCATTTTGTAATGTCCGACCTAGTCTCTTAATCCATCCTCTAGACAGCAGCATGCCAAACTTGGGAGGGACATCTGCTACCACAATGTCCATCACCATGCTCTTCATGGGTAGCTGAGGTAGGGTAATGGCTAAATCTTTTATCAGTCCCAAGCATTTTACTTTCCTTGAATCAAAAGAGAATAGATCATGATATGGTCTAGTGATATCAAGGCCTAACTCTTCCATGACTGCTTTAGGCATCAGATTGTGGCTAGCCCCTGTGTCTAACAGGCAATTGTGGAGGATTTTATCATGAATGGTCAAGGAGACATAAAAGGATGGAGAATTATCATCAGCAGGTTAAGTTATTGGGCTAAGCACAACTGTAGGTTTTTCATCTTACAAATTGATAGAGTCAGTGGAGGTTTGTGTGGCTTTCAATTCAAGAGCCTCCGGGATAGGCTTTCTAAAGACTTCATTCTTTACAAGTTCTAACAGAGGCACATATATTTTTAATTTCTGGACTTCTGCTTCAAAGCTGAAAGGGGAAGGTGATTTATCAGGACCTCTTACCTCTTGAACTGGAGCTTTGAGGATGACTGGATCAGCTGCTCGTATTTTTTGTCTGGTATTCTATGATTCTGGTTGAACAACAACTCTTTGGGCAAGATTCTCCTTGACATTATTTGCATTTGACCTTAGATTATATCTTTGATGTTCACCAGTCTGTAAAACAGCCTCTCTGTCCCACCTTTGACTGGTCTGGTCCTGGAGTAATGCTTCTTCATATTCAGCCAATGTTAAGAAGGCAACACTGCCTTTATCTTCCATGCAATGTATTTCATCCTCATCTTCAACTTGTTCCTCCTCCATGACTACATTTTGAAAAGAAGCTTTAACTTTGTGTTCTTCATTTGGTTCTTTACCCCTCTGTATTATTTGTAACTGCTCATTTGCTCTTCTATATGGATTTGAATTTCTAGGAGCAAATGCGTTATGCTGCCTTGTTTTTCCTCAGTTCTGTTCAATCTTCAGCTTAGATATCTCAGCAACCAATGACTCTATCATTCTAATCATTTTATCTAATTTAGGCTCTGAAGATGTGGCAGAGGAAGAAGAAGCCTCACCTCTCTGCCTTCTTCTATCAACATGACTTTTAAGCTTTTCTGCAGCCATAATATTAGATTCAACTTCTAGGGATGCATCTTGCATATCTGCTAGAGTAGCACATCTTCTTTCTCTCAACAACAAGCAGAAATTAGAGTCAAAAGCATTTACATAAGTGAGTTTGGCTGAGGTGGGAGTTGGCTTTACTTCTAAAGGTATCTTATTATACATACGATTAAATCTTTTATTAAAATCAGGCAATGATTCCCCATTTTCCCTCTTCAAGTTACCAAACTCAGTATGGTAATACAACAAATCCTTTTTATCTCCCCAATGCTTTAAGAATGCATCATCTAAGGCTTCAATATCAGCAATAGATCTAGGGGTCAATCCTCTGAACCATTTTCTAGTTTCCCCATCAAGGCTCTGAACAAAAACTCTCATCCACACATCATTTTCACTAATATCTAAATTATCAACATAACTATTAAAAGCCTCTAGGTGCTCTTCAGCTGTTACCCCATCTGTACCAGTGAACTTAGGCATGTATTTTTGGTACTCTCCTGCAGGCATGGCATTCAAAGGAACAGGCAGAAATAAAGGCCCATACCTAGAAGCTATAATTCTTTCCATCTTCGTAGGTGCTTGCTGGCCTGCCATGACTGGGGTAGGTAGAATGCTACTGGTAGATTGAATAGTGTGAAACAATGAAATGGATGGCAGAGACAAGGGAATATGATGGACTGTATGGGATGCAATCTTAGGACTGAGATCCACAGGGGAACTAAATGAACAAGGAGCTGTATGGATCTCTGTAAGAAATTTCTCACTAGCAACACTAGGCTCTATATTTTCAAATGATACATTCTCAACTATAGCCTCCTCTTGCATAGACACATAAGATTTCTTAGGCTTACCTGATCCTGATGCTTCTTTTTGTGAAGTTTTCTCTTGCTTAACAATTTTCTCAGGGTCGGGCACTGGTTCAGCTGGTGATTTCTAAGGATTTCTCCGGGTATGCCTCACAAACTGAGCCAGAACTAGAACGTGGAGTTGCCAAAGGTTGGTCTTCCTCCAATGGAGTCACCAGATAGATGATTACAACCAAAAATGTGCCCAAACTTTGTCTATCATCAAAATCTGGAACTGTGTCATTTTCCCAGGGAAGCTGAGCTTCAATCTCCTCTCCCCGGCAACGGCGCCAATTAATGTTATCACCCCAAGAAACTCTCCTAGGTTGTATCTCAGAGATGCTCAGGAACATGACAAACTCAACAAAATGTTGGAAATGGATGAATGGAAGGATTGATGCATATTCAAGCCAGATAACCACTTCTACTATGCTTAACTCCAGACATGGGTGAACACCCCCAGACTACAAGGCTTTAGACCACCAATCACTCATAGTTTAAGGAATAGGTGAACATGGAGAATATTGACCACACTAGCAAATGCACAAGACCATGTGATGGCCGGCTGAAACTAGTAAAAGATCTGCAAACCTATTTCCTAATGCACAGACAGGATGACAGCCCTCTGGCACTAAGTAAAAAGAAACCTGCAGCACACATTCAATAATACATACAAGATTCTAACACAGAGGTGGGATGACAGCCCCTCTAATGATAAATATCAAGAGCACATGAATAAATGCATAACAGGCACAACCTAGAACAAAGAAGAAGTGGAAAGTGAGCAATTAACAGCAAGATAAGCTTGTATTAGTTGAAAATGAAGACCAGACGCTGCAAGTATCACAGTGGTTACAGTCTCTAGAAGTTGAATCTTACATCAAAATCAAAACCATCAACCCTCATCCCATCTGTGTTCTGGGTATATATAGATGTTGATTACAAAAATTCTCTGCTATTCTATGCATGGAGGAGTCATAATTAACCACCAACCACATTGACTATATAAAATGGGCCTCTGTTACGATCTGCTGCTTCAATGAATGAACTTGATCTTCTCTGATATTTTGTTTTCCTTCTTGAGCAGGTAGAATGTCCTATAAATAATGATCCATAACTGCTAAATGATTTGATCTGCCTGAGGAATGTCCTTCTTGTTCTTCGGCCATTTTGCTTCTTGAATGCGGTTGTTGTGGATTAACTGCATAAGTTATTGGTAGTTGATCGCCATTGTCCTTCAGGTGCACAGGATGAACATAGTGTATTGACTGAATGGTGGGTGAACACAGTGAACGGAGGAATGAGGCTGACCGTCAGATTACACAGATTGACGGCGAAGATCTCATGGCGGAAGTTATCGGGAGGAGAGAGGGAATAGATGATCGCGAGTCATTAGATCCCAGTCAGGTAGATCAACGGTCGCTGGGCGAAAGAGATGTGCGAATTTTAAGAGCAGGGAACGGAGCATGGGCGGTAAGCGGTATCACCCGCACCGCTTATCGGAGGAAAGCGGTAAATCTATAGGGGGTCGTGATCGCAATAGGCGTAAGACACGTGGCAGATGGGGCAAGGAGAAAACAACTTTTCCCATGAGTTAATGTTCACGCGGTTTGCGGGCGTGGGAGGAGTGGATAACATCGGATCATGTGGCAAGAGCGATCAGATGGTAGGTGTTTAATGCACATGTCTCTTGAATGATGTGACAGGAAGGGACTCATGGACTATGCGTGCAGTTATATGGGTAAGGCCATATTACGGATTTTAAGTGCCTGGAGCTTAAGGAAAAGGGGCTTATGCCTAGCAGTTAGGAAAACAGAGATAAAACAAGGATGGTGGGGCTATGGGAATAGAAGAACAATGAAGGATAAGGAGAAAAAATATTGTTGCGAGCTCCTTGCTTGCACAAACACACGACCAATATAAAATTTGGTCCTCCAAACACCAAAGTACATAGTAGAGCTAATAGACATATCAAGAAGAAAAAGGTAACAATGTTGATTGATTCGGGCAGTACCCATAATTTTATTCATTGTAAGATAACCAATGAATTGAATTGCTTCCTATATCCAGCACCAGAGTATCAAGTGATGGTTGCAAGTGAAGGAACCATAAATTTCTCTAGAAAGTGCCATAATATCAAGCTATCCATGGGAGAGTATGTATTGAATAGCCTAATGCTTTCCATTCCAATGGGTGGTGTTGATGTTGTACTAGGAGTCCAATGGCTACAATCCTTGGGTACAATAGCTTTTAATTTTCAAGAACTTTTCATGAAATTTTATTTGGAAGGAAAGGAATTTGAATTAAGAGGTATCACAGGGAAACTAGGAAAGATAATCAGCTCTAATGGAATGACAAAGCTTCTAAAGAAAGAACAAAGAGGTGTAATTGCACAATTATGTTCACTAGAGGTTCCCACATCGGAATCATCTATTTCTCCAGATCTCCAAGAAGCCTTGGACAATCATTCCAAGGTATTTGAGACTCCTAAAGGCCTCCCACCTATTCATGATCATGATCATGCTATTCATTTGATACCAGGAAGTGTTCCTCAGAAAATCAGGCCTTACAGAGATCCATATGCCCAAAGGAGTGAAATTGAACATATGGTTGTAGAAATGCTAGAGGTTGGTATAATTATCCAACCAAATTTGATAAATGAAGCAAGGGATGAATGGAGGAATGATGAAGTAGGGTGGAACTCATTCAAAAGTTGTAGAAGATCCCAATTCAAACAATATTTCTAGAACTTGACAAGGAAGGAAAAATCATATTGGAACTTGAAGCAATCATAGAACTGAGAAATCAAAAGCTATGAAATCGATCAATTTCAGAGTATCTCATCAAGTGGAAGAACTTACTCGCTGAAGATTCCACATGGATTGTTGATAACTTTATACATAAGAATCCAGAACTACTCAAGCGTTGAGGAAAACACTTTTTGAAGGAGAGGGGCATGTTATGTCCCTATACTAATAGTGTAACCCCTATTGTTATCAGTGCAACCCCCTTATTATATTGTTGTGCCCATGTAGTCTCCATATTGTTATTATTGTGCCCCATAAAAGCCCACTATTGTTATTGTTGTGCCCTTATATTATTATTGTTATGTCGGCTCTGATTATATTATGACCCCTTAGACTCCTATATATAGAGAGGAGGTCTTGTCATTTTTATCATCCAAGAATTGTTCAGTTGTGTAATATAAAGGAGGTTGCCCCCTCGAAGACGTTGAATTCTGAGGTGTTTATATTTATTTTCTATATTTTTGTGATCTAGTTTCATAACAGTCGAAGATAGCTATGCGAACCTCCTATGTATTTCAACAAGGTATCTTGTGATTGTAAGTCTACTCCTAGCATAAGAGCTATTTTCCTAAACTCTTGAGTATACTCTTGCACATTTTGACCTTTCAACTGTCTGAAATTTTGCCAATTCATAATGGATTTTTGCATATGAGCTAAAGGGTAGAACTATCTTTTTATAGGAGCAATGAAATCATACCAAGAAATAGAGATCTTACCATGTTTTTTGATCTTGTCTTGAGTCCTTACTTCCCACCATACAAGTGTTTCACCCTCCATTCTCAAAGAAGCCAACCAAATTTTGATATCATCCTCTTGAAGGTTCTTAATTCTACAACACACCTCCAACTGATGAATCTAGTTATCCAACTTCTCTGCATTCACTTCACCATTGTACATAGGCAACTCGAATTTAACATCAAGATTCAGAAAGGTGATTTACCAACCCCTTTTGAAGAATGATGATAAGTATGAGTAACGGTGGTATTTGTGGAAGAGTTTGAAGATACTTTCGAAGAAGAAGATGAAGAAGATGGTGGATATGGTGGAGGTTTTCCTCCATTCCCATTACATCCTTTTCCTTTATCTTCTTTTCCATTACCTCCTCCTGAAGATCCTTCTCCATTGGGAGGCTTGGAACTTTATCCTTGCAATCTGTTGTTCCTCTCTTCATAGAGGACCTTAACCATCTTTGTCATATCAAAGAAATCCTTTATGAAGATCTTCTCATCTTCTGTCATGATAGGTTCTCCTTCATGAGACATAGTCTCTGAAGACTCAACTACAACTTGAGGTTGTACTGGTGTTGGAATCTCATCTGCAACTTCTACAACTTGAGGCTAAACTTGTGTAGAAGACTTTGGAAGCCTTTCTCTTCTTCCACTTAACCCAACTTTAGGGCTTTCAACCAACTTTCCTTCACCTTTTTGAGCTTTAACCTCGTAAGCATGACATAAAATTGCAAACAATTAAACCCTTCTCTCACAAAGAAAATTCAATAAGCAAAAACCAGGTTTGTGATACCAAATTGATCTGAATGGGAGAAAATTAGTAATGATGTACTAATTTCCCATTCAGAAATAAACCCAACATGCTTATCATTTTCTTTTTCAAGTGCTTAAGGAGTCAAAACTTTTGCATAATTAACAGATTCCCATGAGAGTTTCTTATGTAAATGTTACAAACAGTTTAACATAAAAAAACATGTCCTGAACAACAACAATATAACAACAAAGAACATCAAAATATAACACAGAACAACAAAATGATAAAGGAGTTCACCCCTCTTGGGATACGTCTCCTTGGTCCAGCTTTCAATGGCTTGGGCCTCTCTATCATGCTCAAATTACATCAAAAGTGTGTTTACAATGCTCAGATGCCTCTGAAACCTGTCTCAATGAGTTCAGGATACACAAAAACTGCTAGAATTGACTATTTTTGCATTAAATTTGGATAAGAACTGAAGGAGTTATGACTTCTCCCAATTCTTCCTATATTCGTTCCACAAAATGCTCTAAAACCGACAGAAAATACAAATTAGCCCCAAAATCCGCTAATTGAGCAAGAATTTCTCCACACCATAGGGCATATCTTGTCGGATGTATCGCAAATCACAATCGGTGATGTCTGGTGGTGAAAAACTGCGGGACTTTGTTGTCTTGTGTGATTGCAGTTTACCACATCGCAATCAGGGATGATATCGCATCACAAACCAACCCTTGTCGGGGTTGATTCTTGTTGCCGTGTGATTGAGATATGTGATCGCATCGCATCGCAACTCCCAACCTTGCCAGTGTCGGGGCCAATGTTTATTCATCGATCCCTTGTTGCGATTGAGATATGTGACATTGAAAATCGCAATTGTCTCTGCCTGGGGACCGATTCTTAACCCGAACCACTTATTGCTACCATATGCAATATGCGAGGTCCAATGGTGGGATGCCACTTGGCACCTCTTTATTCGCTGAAGAACTTGCCACATCATCCCAATTCTGCCATGTAGGCAATCAAATTTGAACTTTGACTTGCTCTAACTTCTACGTACGAACTCAGATTTGAGTGTCATTCACACCATTGGATTCAGAATGATGAGCTCTTCAATCTAAAGCTAAGTCTGAAAAGATTCTGATAGTTTGATTTTTTAGAATAATTCTGAGCGCCTGGTCATAAAACTATGAAGAATCTTTGATAGGTATTCTTTTATGACCTCTACCATAAGTTGATCATTCCCTTCCTATTGAATTAAGATAGGAAATAACTTTTCTACCTTTAGGATATAATCTATTGTGGCATATTAATTTCCTTGAAGAGGAATTTGAAATGGTTGGAACCTTCCTTTTCTAAATCTCAAGTGAAGTGGCATGAGAACCATCCTCCTTAGCAATATCCTAAATAGTTTTGATAACCTTTCAATGATTAGCAAAGTGATGGAAGAATTTTGAATTGTCATATACAACCTATAGCCAAATAACTTGACTCTTCATCCTCCATTCTTTCTCGTGTTTAAGAAGGATCTTCCTTCACTTGTCTTCCAAATACTTGAGTTGATCTCAAAATGAGTTAGACAAGGGACTCTTAATATATTTGTCTAGAATTTATTTTATCTTCTTCCACATATCATCAAGCAATTTTGATTTCTTCTCTCTCTTTTCCTTCGCACATGAGATAATAACTTCCTTGAATTACTTTAAATTTTCTTGAAATTGTAAGGTAGGAGAGGCTCTCTCATTCAAATTAATTTTCCTCTAACCATCCTTTATGATATCTCTGAAGGATAGGTCCTCAAATCAATGAGGGTTTAATTTGAAGGGGCTAGGTGGCTTTGGGAGAGATAACTCGAATTCTAAGATAGTAGCATAGTGGTCTGAGTCACCTTATACAAAAACCCACTAAAAATATCTCTGAGGGAAATATATAAAGAATTATGAATTAAGGAAACAATCTAATCTCCTTGTTGTTCTTTTATCCCTTGCCATGTTATTTCTCCATGTTGGATGCAGTTTTGGAGGTTGAATATCTACTAGACACAACTCCTCTAGTGATTTTAGAAAGAAATCTACCCATATGGTTTGAATGGGCTTTAGAGCCTCATGCTGCATAGCATCATAAGGTAAAATTTAAGCCCCCCCATATAATGAGCCTATTAGAGTGAAGTAGAAAATTCTTGAAAGTAGTATCCCAAAACTATCTGTGGTCCAAATAAAACCGATATAGATTGAGGCACAAAATGGCCATCTTAATTACTTTGAATAGAGGTCTAGATCTAAACTAGACTTGATCAAATCAAAAGATGAAGGGTTCAACAAATTAGATCTCCATCCTAAAGAGATACCTCCCAATCTATTAGTGGCATTGTATGACACAAAATTCCATCGAGGGAAGGTGTCATTAAGAATTTTTGTGGCTTTCCCACCATTTATCATTTCTTCTTATATGAAGAGAACATATGGGGAGAGAGACTCCTTCAATGTATGTATGGGTTTTTTTTTAGTAAGGTTTCCTAAACCCCAATCGTTTAGAGACAAAATTTTCGTGGGGAACCCCTAACATGGGATGATGCCCTAAGGGCTCCAAATAAATATTCTTGTTTACCTAAGTAAATTTCCACATTGGCTTAAAATTGGAAAATAGAAAGATAATATCTTCTTCTCCTATGAGTAGGCTTGGGATTAGGATCCCCAAAAGCATCCAACCCACTCCCAATAGAGCCTAGTAAAAAACGTGTCCATATGACCAAATTATGAGGATAACAATGGTTTTGATTTTGACCAGAGACTCTAGTTTGAAATGTTTGACCTAGAAAAGGAGGAAACCTTAGATTTCTCATTCATAGGGGGAGGGGCTAGGAATTAGGAGGGGCCAAAACCTCATAAGGGATAGGGGACAAAAGGAGAAAGCTAGTGAGGAAAGGGGAGAGGAAAGGGTAAGGTGTTGTAATAGAGAGTCACAGGGGATAACCGAGCTTGAAGAATAGACCATAGGGTCTTGAATTATAAGGAAATATGAAATATTAGGAGGAGGCATGACCAAATTATATGTACCTTCATAGGGAAGATCCTCTAGAGTAGTCACCAAGGTGACCAAAGAAGCCATAAGAACACTAATCATACCACAGATTGTGCCTTCTTACAAGACAAAAGTATCCACCTTCAAATATATTCCTATATTTGAAAGAGCCAAGATGACCTTGGGAGATGAAACCACACCAAATATTGCTTTGACACATTGGGGGAAACCACCTTTTCTATGCGAGGCTTCCTAAACCATGTTAATCACTTTTGAGCTACGAAGGTAATCTATGGGCTCCCTGTGAGCATGGTCCCCAATTAATATGGTGATGTAATCAATGAGACCCTTTGATATATTTAACCCAACCAAAATCCTCACCATGCCCATATAACCAATATTCTTAGAGGATGCATCCACTTCACAAAAGAAATTGAGATTATTCCCCATCTCCTTGAAAACACCTTCTGATCAAAATATGAGAGGAAGGCTAGGAAGATGAACCCAAATTAGAATTGAAACAAATTTTATCTAACCTAACATCAAAGTCGATGGGCCATTTTTTAATAAACATGACCTACAATCCCTAGTTTCATCTACTTACTAAGACTTTTTAAGCATCACCCTTAATTTAGCCATCTACCCCATCCACCCTTTGCTAAGTGGCATGTAACACGATGAGTAGCCTAACAAGGCTATGAAATGATCCACCATCGAGTTTTGAAGGACCTCCACAGTGATCTTTGAGCTCATGAACCGACCAATGATATCAACCAATGTCATTGAGGTTAATGTCTTTCCCTAACACGAGACAAGGCTCTTCCACCTTACACAACACATTTTTTTTATTAGGGTTTTGTTTAATCGACAATTTTGATGATATTAATGGCTATGATCAGATAGCCACAACCATTATACATATATAGTGGTTGGTGAAAACCTTCCCATTCTAGAAGGTGACGAAAATTAGTAACATAAATTTGACATGAAGCCAAATTTTGCTATGGAGAGAGAGACAAAGTTTGAAATTAAAACAACTAGAGAAAATAGAGCATTGAAAGAGGCATCCAAATGCTAAGAATGAAGTAAAACCAACGCATTGCGATTTAGGGAAAGCCTAAAAGTAGAAATACTGCCTTCCAAAACACTAACAACAACCTGCACCTTAAAGCCCAAGCCCACTAAGATACATGATGAGTCCTTTTCCACCTCACCTATCGATGATAACTTTAATAAAGATAAACTACCTAAACATTCCTTAAATAAAAATCATACGATGCAACATAAACCTGACCAAATTGAAAACCCTCATACAAATCCATTAAGTAATCAACTATATTATTCTCCATTAATATATCTTCATACACACTGAAAATAAAATGTAATTATGAGGTATACGAAAAGTAAAACAACTTCTTTATAAAGCTCGAAAGTATAGTTATAAAAAAGTCATCTTTATACTATAAATTTTGATATTAATAAAAATAAATGACATTATGATCCGAAAGTAAAACAACCTCAAGCTCGAAAGTAGAGTTATAAAAATTTTCATCCTTATTATCATGTCGCCCCGGCAGGATAACGCAATGGGTGTGGGCTGACTTGCCATTAGTTAAATCATATATATATATATATATATATATATATATATATTATTTATATAGTTTAATTATATATTTATTATTATTATTATTTTAATTTTTTTTAATATTTATTTTTAAATATAAGTTTTTTTGATTAATCACATTAATAAGATTTGGTCGATATTTAGAACCAACTAATGTGGTCATATTAGTGGTCCAATTTGAGGATGGACCACATTAGTTGGTTCTAAATGTCGACCAAATCTTATCAATATGATTAATCCGAAAAACTCATATCTACATTATAGATCACAAAAGTCTTACATCTAACAATATTTATTTCTATTATTATTGGATAAGAATTTAAACATCTTATTATACGATACATGGTAAATTGTGATTTCACAATTATTACTTCCTGTTAATACATTATACTCATTTTTGTCCTATCAATATTTTTTATAAACTAATAATTATATTAAAATATATATTTTTATTTTATAAACTAATAAATATAGTTAAATATTATTTATTAAATATTAATTCAAATTTTAATAAATAAAAAATTATATATATATTATTTTTCTGGTTGAAAATATAAATTCAAATTTTAATAAAATAAGGCATATGCACTTTTATAAACTAAACTATAAATCAATGTTATTATTAATTTTTTCAAATATAAATTCAAATTTTAAAATATAATATATATATATATATATATATATATATATATATATATATATTATAATTAATATTATATTAAAATAATTTTTTATTGAATATTTTAGTTCAAATTTTAAGAAATAAACTATATAATTTTGATTTGGAGAGACAATTTTAACTTGTACAATTAATATAGTTCAAATGTAAACCCAAGTATAACATATTATAGTTTTTTAAAGCTATGTTTGCATAGGCATTGAAACCAAGGCCTTGCTCTTTATTTACACATAAATCAAGGCTTTACCAAAAAGTGAAACTCAAAATGATGGAATTCTAAACCTTGAAACTAATTTAAATTCAATATTTTTACTTTAATTTAACTATATTTAACTAAACGACAAGACTAGCTACTATGTAACTTTTGTATTATATTTTTTTTGCTAAAGCAAGAGTGTTTTCTTCTCATTCATTAACTAAAAAGTTACAAAA
This sequence comes from Pinus taeda, assembly GCA_000404065.3. Classification (NCBI taxonomy): domain Eukaryota; kingdom Viridiplantae; phylum Streptophyta; class Pinopsida; order Pinales; family Pinaceae; genus Pinus; species Pinus taeda. The sequence continues at coordinate 84,636 of APFE031120093.1, read as the reverse complement.
CTATGTTACAAATCCCAACATTGATGCCTACAGGAACATCCAATCTCTGCCATGCTTCAAAAATTGGGCCTAGGGCACACAAAACTCTGTGACTACCATCGACCATAGGATCTTATTCTAAGGCTCTCATGGTCGAGGGGTAAATTCGGAAAATCAATTAGCACACAAATCAACAAACACCCTGGACCTGAAGGGAAATTAAACCCATTCAAGAGTTCAAGCGGGTCTACCCAGGGAGATAAATCCCGAGCTACTTTAACGTTCGAAACCCTTGAGACACCTCCAAGATCGTGATAAGCTCGGAGGATAACGCTACCAACAAGCTCAATGCACTGTGGCTGTAGATCTTCACAAGCCGGATATGGCAGTTGAGGAGAATATCGAGCAGAGAAGAAGCACGAGGAAAACCCCTGATATAGGCGGTTTTCTCTCTCCTCCTGCCACCACATGGTGATTGATGAGTGGCATTGGGGGAAAACCATGAAAAACCGCTTGGGAGCTTGGGGACGCCCGATAAACAACTAAACAATTAAACCTTTGATTTCTTTGAAAAAGAAAGCCGCTCTTTCTCTGCATCCTTCCGTCTGTCTGAAAGATTCCCTCGCGCCGATTCTATGGTCTTCTACTTGATGAACCCATGTTCTCCATTTGCTTAATTGCCCAATTGTTGCTTCTACTTCATATTGTGATAATGTTCACTATCTGCACGCGCCAGACTATGGCATTCCTCACGTAATTTCCTTGCAGGTGCTAGCTCCCACTTGTGTATACTGTGATCCTTTTTTATAGAGTACTCCTTCATTTGCTAGTCGGTCCGCTAATTTGTTGGCATTTCTGCGCACATGTACGAAACTTAGGGTTCTCAGGATTCTTAGATGAGATTGAATACGATGATAGACCTACAAAAGTCGCCAGTGGTTCAAGACTTTCTCTGGTGCTGAGCCATTTGCTATTTTTTTTATTGAATTAATTGTTAATTCAGAGTCAGCCTCTATGATAGTGTTCGGCATATTGAGATCTCTCAGAATCTCTAAGCACTGTTCTATGGTCATTAATTTCGCCATATTGTTGGTAGCATTCCCTAAATGACTGTGGAAGATAACTATAATATTCCCCTTGTCATCTCTTATAGCTCCACCATAAACTGCAACCCCCGGGTTTCCTTTCGAGGCTCCGTCTGTATTAAATTTCAAGAAGCCAGGGGGGGTGGCTGCCAATAATCCTGCCCCATTATAGAGTGTGTTGTAATCCTGTTTGTGCCATGGGGGACAAGCTTCTGGAGACCCAAAAGCAAAAGAATGCGAGCCTCTTGGTGAGATGGAGGATACTCAAGAGGTTGCTTCTGAAGGGTATTTACAGTTTCTTTGAGGTGCCTAAAGAGCTGGGCTATTATGTTTTGGGTTGATCCAAATTTATCATTGAAAATTCTATTGTTGCATTCTTTCCAGACATTCTAGATCAAAAAGCCTGGGATCAAAGTCCAGGCTATGTTGACTGTCTCATTCTCAAAAAGTTTTTTCCTCTAATTCTTTAAAGTTTTAGAGATGTCATTTTCATCCCGATCAGTTTGCCTGAAGATAGAGGCAACCCAATTCCATAAGGTCGAGGTGAATGTGCAGAGGTTAAGAAGGTGATCCATCGTTTCTTCCTGAAGACCACATAATTGGCATCTAGATGGTCCAGAAAATCCTTTCTTTCTAAGATTTTCCCAAAAGAATCTTTTTGTGTTGTACCATCCACACAAATAGCTTGATTTTCATCCAGTGAGGGTTCTTCCATAGGTCCTTCCATATTTTATCAGGGTTTGTCAAATTATGTCCAGTGGAAATTTCTTTGGCTTCTTTGAGGTTGAAGTTGCCCTCACTGTTTCTTTCCCATCTAAGTTGATCTATAAAAGTTGAGATCAAAATTTTCCTCTTTTCCAAGATTATTGCAAGAGCTTCAACCTAGGCCTTCAAAGCAGTCTCTTCACTGTAAACTGGTACCTTCCATGTTCTCCATTTATTGTTCCTTGTCTGATCCTAATAGTCACTAACCTTTTTTAGTCCTTTGTTGACAATATAATCTTTGAGAATATCTAGTCTTTCTCTGCATAAGTTGGGTTCCTACTCCCAGTTATCCTCCCAAAACCAAGCTAGGTTCCCATTTCCGATCTCCCAGAAACTATGTTTATGAACTAATGCTCTATTCTCCTAGGAATTGTTCCAAATATGGGAGCCCCTGATGTGTTCGGTCATTCTAATATGGTCCCATTCTTGCCAGTTCTTTGCATATTTATGTTTCCAGAGCTTGGCCCATGGGTTTCTTGTTTCCTTCAGCCATCTCCAACAAAGTTTGCCCCCCCAAAACTTTGTTGAGAGTATCTGAGTCATGGAGCCCCAGACCCTCATGAGTTTTGGGTTTGCAAATTTTGTCCCAAGCTACGACAACCCCTTTTTTTTTTTCCTCCCCTTTTCCCCAAAGAAAATCTCTTTGAATGTTCCCGATTTGCAAGCTACACCTCTAGGGATAGGAAGAGCCGAAAACATGTAGATTGGAATAGTTTGCAAGACCGCCTTTGTGAGAACTAGCCTGCCTACTAGATTTAGAGATCTGCTTGTCCATTTGCTGACTTTGTCCTTCAATTTATTAGTCAGTGGCTCCCAAACTTCCTTGCTCATAGGTTTGTCCGTGAGAGGCATTCCCAGATATTTGGAGGGAAGATGATCTCTCTGAAAGCTGAGAATTCTGGAGAGGTTTCTCTGAATAGAAATATTAGTGTTGAAAAAGAATACTTTTGGTTTTGTGAGACTTACCTCTGTATTAGTTTCCATAGAAAAATATTGAAGAATTTGTTTGAAATCTTTGGCTTCTTTGACCGTGGATGTGCCCTGTAGCATGGTGTCATCTACAAATTGCTGATGAGTCAAAGAGTCTCTGTCCTGGGTAAGCTTGAGACCCTCGATTTTGCCTTCCCCCTTGGCTAAAATGATCGCTTTGCCTAATCCTTCCATCATAAGGATGAAGAGAAAGGGAGAGAGCGGATCTCCTTGCCTGAGACCCCTCGAGGGCCGAAAGGACTTGGATGGAGAACCATTGAGAAGGATAGAAAAGCTAGCAGATGTTACCAGATCCATTACCCATCTTATCCAATTATGGTCAAAGCCATACGCTTTTAGAACTTCTTTGATGTATGAACAACTTAATTTGTCATAAGCTTTCGCTAGGTCAAGCTGTATGATCATACTTGCTTGCTTATTAATCTTGAGAGAGTGCACTATCTCGTGAGCTTGAATGATGTTATTGAGGATTTGCCTTCCTTCCACATATCCCGTTTTCTCCTCAAACACACGAGTTGGAAGAAGGGGCTTGAGTCTGTTTGCAATATCTTTAGAGATAATTTTGTATACTACATTACAGAGGGCTATGGGTCTGAATTGGTCTGGCGTCATTGCTTTATCTTGCTTAGGAATTAGGGCTATGAAGGAGGCATTTAGCTCTTTTAGGATTGTTTTTGAGATTCTTGAATCCTCCACCACCTCCAGTATGTCATATTTGACTATTTCCCAGCCTGCCTTGAAGAAGTCTACGTTGAAACCATCTGGGCCTGGAGCTTTCCCATTGTGCATCTCTTTGATTACTTCTTTGACCTCATCTTCCGTCACTGGCCTGTTGAGATTATAATTATCTTTCCTGGTCACTAATTTTGGAATGTGCTGAGTAAATCTTTTAATAAATAGAGATCTGTCCAAGATAGGCTCCTTTGCAATATTTTGAAAATGTTGTACTAAAATGGATTCCATATCTTTGTGCGTGCTCAACTCTATCCCTTGAGGATCTATGAGTTTTGTGATCCGATTATGAGCCCTATGTTCCATGGTAGATTTTTGGAAAATCCTTGTATTTCTTTCTCATTCTTTAAGCAATTTCACTCTTGATTTCTGCTTCCAAAAGATTTCTTCCCGCTGACATCTATTGTCCCATCCATGTTGGAGAGAGTCGACTTGCAATTTCCTATCCTCAGTGAAACCTTCCTTGATGAGAATTTGGTTAATTTTTTGTAACTTTTGTTCCACTTCTTTTTTGGCTTTAAAAATATTGCCAAACTCATTTTTGTTCCATTATTTAAGTTTGACCTTTATGTGTTTGAGTCTTTGTCGCAGAAGGAACATTTTCATACCCTGAATGGGCAAGTCTTCCTTCCACCATTTATCAATATTGATGATGAAGTCAGGGTGAGTAAGCCAAACGTTTTTGAACCTGAAAGGTTTGTTCCTCGGAGTGCCAATAAAAGAAGCCTCTAACTGAATAGGCCAGTGATTAGATCCTCCAAAAGGAAGGATAAAAGCATTCAAGTTAGGGCCAGAGAGAAAGAGGTTCTCTGAGATGATGAATCTATCTAGTTTCGAGGCAACTTGGGAAGCTCCTCCCCTCTTATTGTTCCATGTGAAGGTACCATTTGTTGTTTCCAAGTCCACGAGCCTCATGTCGATTAGGAAGTTTTGGAAATCAATAGAGTCTCTTCCTATTGTTATGGTTCCTCTTTTTTTTTTTTTTGTGAGAGATTTGATCATGTTGAAATCTCCACCTAGAATCCAGGGCATTACTGGGTATCTCTCCCTAAGCTCCTTAAGTGAAGTGAGAAGCTTGAGTTTGTCTTCAGGTTTTTGAGGACCGTAGACATTTGTGACCATATAGATTTCCTTGTCACCCAAAGGTTGGATAACCATTGAAAGGTAGTTCCTGGAAGCTTCAACATCCAGAATTCCAAATTTTTTAGGGTTCCAAAGAGTAAGAATCCCACCTGTTGTATTATTGGATTTGACTTCTAGGTGATCATATTTACTAAGCCATTTGCTATGAATCTCCTGGACTTTATCTATGGGACATTTTGTTTCCTGTATAAACACCACAGCTGGGTTTTCTTCTTTTATTCTATTGCTGAGATTCCTTTGTTTTATTTTACTTCCTAGACCCCTAATATTCCAGGTTGTGAGCTTTATAATGATGGGTTTTTAAATGAGTTATTGGTGAGATATTTCATCTTACCTTAGTTGAGCATGAGTTTCCCACACTCAGTTAGCAGCTCATTTTGTCTCTTCCTTCCTCTTTTCTTGCCTGGGTTCTTGGCCGAGTGTCCTGATGCTTCCTCCACTGATTTGACCCCTCTATGTTCCTGGCTATCATGGCTTCTTTTGAATCCAGTGGTTTTTGGCTGAGGTCTCCAGAGGAAGAGCTATTGTACTCTGTCAAACTCCTCTTGTGGTAGGGAGTCTATCCCTTTGTTGGTTCCCTGGTCTAAGAATTTTTCTAGATCAAGATTCTCCCTCTCAAGAATATCCTATAGTTCATGGTCCTCTGTTCCAACTTCACTTGGGGTCATCTCTTGGTCCCTGCTTGATTCCATATTGTTTGTTATAGTCTCCCTTTGTTCGTTGTTTTCCTGTATTATTTCCATATTGTCCTCCTTTTCCTTCTCCGTGGGATGGTTGTCTGGTGTATCGTCTTTTCGAATGTTCCCTCCTTCTTCTTCTAAAATCTCAAAACTGTTGTGACTTGGTATCTTGTTCTCACTGGGTTTCTTTTGGTACTTTCTTCCCCTTCCTTTCCCTTTGCCTCCCTCTTGGTGAATCCTTTAGGATCTTTGTCTGTATTGGTTCTTGGATTATCCTCCCTTTTGTTTTGTGGGCAGTCCCCAAAGAGGTGCCCATGTTCATGACATTTCCAACATCTAAATAGGACATGTTCATGACATTTCCAACATCTAAATGGGACATGTTCATAGTCCACCCCCTATACCCATTCCTCATTGTATACTTCTAGGACAACTTCATTCGGGAGTGCTCCCGATATATCCATTTCCACACATATGCGTGCGAAGGAGGTATATTTACCTCGCAGAGTTGCCTTTGATATTTTTAGAAAATGTCCTAATTTATTTCCTATTTCTTTTAAGGATTCAGGCAACCAATAATCTAGAGGTAAGGAGTATAGTCTTATCCATACTGGGACTGATGTGAACGTTTCTCATTCCGGGACAAAGTTCATCACCCAGGGTCGCATGTATAGGCCCGCAGCAGCATAGAAATAGGGTCCTCCTTCAAACACTCTTTCTTTGTCCTCTAGGCTAGTGAAAACCACTGTGAAGAAACCCTTGGACCCTAGATGTAGAGTTATTTCTCCCTTTGGTTTCCAATTGTTTCTTATCCATGTGTACAGATTCTTCTCTGTAGGCCATATACCCATGAACTTGCATATAATAGCATAAGTCTCCATGTGATCTTTGTGCGCCTGTAGTGCAGGATCATTCAAAACCACCATGGGTTTGATGGTTGACTTGGGTTTACAGGGTCCTATTGCAGATTTGTACTCATTTCTCTAATTGTTGTCCCTTGGTCTCTCCTCCCTTCTGACCTCCCCATGAGTCTCTTCCTATTCATCAGAATTGTTGTTTTCTGGTTTTTTGTGTTTTTCTTCTTTTTTCCTGCCTCCAAGAGTTTCCTGAATCCATTCAAAATTGTTTCCTTGCTTCTGTTTGATACGGCGTTACTATAAGAGGGAGTGGAACTCCCTCCTCCCAGCCCCTCCATTGCTACCAACTTTCTCCTTTTGTTGCTCCCTGTTCTAAACCCTAACTCCTCTCTTTGTTTCCCTTAAATCGTGTTCGCATGTAACTTTTGTATTATAATTATAGGTTAACATTATATAATAAATTAACTCATCTTTAACTACTAAAATCTTATATTATCATTCTACTAACTTGCTAATGTCCAACAAGACTATGCAGAAAAATAACTTTGTTACAAAGTTTATTTTTAATAATTTATAAATGAAATGATTTTTTCACATCTGGAAAAATGGAGAGCTTTTTCTACCCAAAACATTTAATGAAGATAAAATATAAAATATAGATTTACTTTGAAGATAAAATATAAAATATAGGTTTACTTTGAATAATCAATATGATGGGCCAAAGATGCAAAGTATTTGGATAGGTGTACCGATACAAAGTTTCTAGATAAGGGTACATCGTGAGCACAACAATACACCTCTCAAAAATAACTTTGGAAAAATGGAGAGCTTTTTCTACCCAAAACATTTAATGAAGATAAAATATAAAATATAGATTTACTTTGAAGATAAAATATAAAATATAGGTTTACTTTGAATAATCAATATGATGGGCCAAAGATGCAAAGTATTTGGATAGGTGTACCGATACAAAGTTTCTAGATAAGGGTACATTGTGAGCACAACAATACACCTCTCAAAAATAACTTCGGAAAAATGGAGAGTTTTTTCTACCCAAAACATTTAATGAAGATAAAATATAAAATATAGATTTACTTTGAAGATAAAATATAAAATATAGGTTTACTTTGAATAATCAATATGATGGGCCAAATATGCAAAGTATTTGGATAGGTGTATCGATACAAAGTTTCTAGATAAGGGTACATCGTGAGCACAACAATACACCTCTCAAAAATAACTTTGGAAAAATGGAGAGCTTTTTCTACCCAAAACATTTAATGAAGATAAAATATAAAATATAGATTTACTTTGAAGATAAAATATAAAATATAGGTTTACTTTGAATAATCAATATGATGGGCCAAAGATGCAAAGTATTTGGATAGGTGTACCGATACAAAGTTTCTAGATAAGGGTACATCGTGAGCACAACAATACACCTCTCAAAAATAACTTTGGAAAAATGGAGAGCTTTTTCTACCCAAAACATTTAATGAAGATAAAATATAAAATATAGATTTACTTTGAAGATAAAATATAAAATATAGGTTTACTTTGAATAATCAATATGATGGGCCAAAGATGCAAAGTATTTGGATAGGTGTACCGATACAAAGTTTCTAGATAAGGGTACATTGTGAGCACAACAATACACCTCTCAAAAATAACTTCGGAAAAATGGAGAGTTTTTTCTACCCAAAACATTTAATGAAGATAAAATATAAAATATAGATTTACTTTGAAGATAAAATATAAAATATAGGTTTACTTTGAATAATCAATATGATGGGCCAAAAATGCAAAGTATTTGGATAGGTGTACCGATACAAAGTTTCTAGATAAGGATACATCATAAACACAACAATACACCTCTCAAAAATAACTTTGGAAATCTTGATAGATAATCTCTCCAAAAATTAAATAATTTTAAAGTAAAATAGCTTTTTTTAAGCTAACTTTATAAAAGAAATCCCCGTCTTTGCTATTAAAGTAGAATGTTATTTTCAAATCTTCACTTTCCCAAAAAAAACTTTTCTTTTCATCGACTTTTGGATAAGGAAATCAATCTTTATCTGGATCATGTTGATTAGAAATTTTATGTTACAACGCTTTACACGTGCACAAAAGCGATTTTGAGTTTTTATGTAAGGAGCCTTAAAAAGAGTTATTTGGAAAAGGGCCAATGTCTTTTGGATGAATTTTTGACTTGATGTTACTGCCATGAATAAAGAGTGTTGGGAAAAACTAGTGCCTATCGCTGTGTTGGATGATATTTTTGACTTATGCTACTACCATGAATAAATGTAATATTTCTGAGTATGCTTTGTTTTTCCATGTTACATGACTGTCTAAACATATACTTAAGAGAAGGTAACAAATCATAATTTTAAATGAAAACATTAGCTTTTAAGTTTATATGAACAATATTATAGTATTTTATGATTGGTAGCAAGATAATAATAATATATAAAATAATATGAGGAGTTGATATGTTTACAAGTAATTGTAAATATTATACACAATGAAGATGTCTTACAATTTATATTCGTAGAAATATGGAAAATTGGAAAAGTTTTATACAAAATTTTCTCATAAGCTTCACAAACAAAGTCTTAAGTTTAATTTCACTTCAGGTAGGATACCATAATAATGGAGAGTAGTTATGAATACTAGATATCATGGCTATAGAAGATGATTTATCCCATTAAAACTAGGTGGCTTGTATAGTTAGGTGTTAGGCATTAGAAATTTAGGTTGGTCATGATGCAATATAGGGTTTTGATTAGACACACAATATAATTTATCAACAAAAAATGTTTGTTAAATATAAGTCAACATAGCAATAAGAAATATACACACAAAACTCATTAATATGTAGTCATGTTGTCTTTTATTAAATGAAAATGCATCAACTCTATGCTTTCATACATTGATAGAACCAACAAGAAGGCCTCTACATGGGCCTAATTATAGAAGGCCAATATTTGACAAGCCAAAGCCACCAATTACCTCAATGTCCCAAACATTTATGATGTGACCTAACTATTTGTTTGCGAAGACTTTTCATGTATTTGGATAACCTAAACATTGTTGAAATAATACAAGGCCAATAATTGTATGTTTAACTTCTAGATACAACCAAAAATTGATGCTTTGAATATTCAAAGTCAAATTGGAAAATAAACATGTGATAAAAAATCCAAGTTTCTTTGTCACATTCTATGTTCATTGTTTGGATTTCGCATACCCCTTAAACACCATTTTTCTAATGAAATTTAGTAAGAAGTATAGCAATATCTGATTTACAACATATCAAATTTCAATATTGTAACTCTAAGTATTGAAAACACACAAGTCAAAATACTAAACCCTTGTTTCTACCAAAATTTAGAGATTAATATGCACTACCTCTAGACATATGCATAATACCAAAACTCAATAATTTTGATGAAATTTGGTAGATAAATAAAGGAAGGTGTCCTCTATAATATATATACATTTCAAAACCTGAATCTATTAAAATATTAGAGTGCATTGATCAAAATATTGGGCCCCTTATACCACAAAAATCAATATTTTTTTATGTGTTGCTACAGACAAGGAAACATGGGATAAACTAAAACAAATCAAAAGTACGTTTTTGGCATGAAAACTTTCCAACCCCTAAAGAATTCCCCTTCATTAAACTCTCTTATTTGGACATTTTTATGAGCCCCTGCTAATAACATATAAATAACAAATTTATCAAATGAATTTTGTCATCCAAGTTCCTGTTTAGAAACCCACAATGAATCTTCTAAAATGATGTCTTTCTAATTTATAAATACTATTTGTATTCTTTATTCCTTGTTTTCGAATTGATTCCTTCAACGAACACCTCTTCAACCTCCTCTTATTTCTTGACTGGAATCTTCTTTTACCAATCTACACTTTTTCTTTATTAGCTACCTCTTCTTCTTCAATGCATGCATGATACTCATAAATATCTACAAAATTACCAAATTAGTGACTTGTGCATGTCATTTGATAGACCTGACTTATATGCATTATCGTGAATAATTCTGAGGATTTTGCATGGTCCTGTCATATTATAATTTAGTTTGTTATATGACCCTTCAAGAAATATTTTGTTTCTTAGATGTGTTATTACCAAGTCTCCTTTTACAAATGCCTTCATTACTTTGCTACTATTGTTTTATTACCTACTCATGTATATCTCTTATATACCATGCAACATACCTTTGAAACTACAGTTTTCCCATGCTCTACAATTGTCGAACTCACCAAATCTATTATTCCCTTTGGCGAGCTTCCATACACTATAAAAAGTTGTCTTCCATGTACATATGTTGATTAAATTGGTATGGGAAATTCAACCTCTGTTAATATCATCCCATTATTCCAACTTATCTCATACCAAACATTTTATCAAATTAACAGTACTTCTATTCATGGTCTCTATTTGTCCATCCATTTGAGGGTGATATGAAAAATTAAATTTTAGCCTAGATCCCAACTTCTTCTTTAAGTCTTCCAAAAAAACCCTAGAAATTTCTTATTGTTTCTTATCATTTTTTTGTTTAATTACCAATAATCAATACAAAGTCTCATTGATCCATCCTTTTTCTTAACAAAAAGTGTTGATGCTCCCCACGATATACTTGAATGAAAAAATTCCAGGTCTAAGAGTTTATGGATTTACATATGCAATTCTTAGAGCTATAAGGTTTCCATGTAGTAAGGAGCATTTGAGATCAGGGGAATTTTTAAGGATTTAATATTTTTCCTAAATATAGTATTGTAGGTGATTATTCTAGTTTGAAATTTCATACACATAGAATGTAGGTGAAAATTCAATATAAACATGTAATTCGTTATTAAAATTGGTAAATTTTTGGCGAATATCGTACATTTAATCATATATATGTAAAAGGTAGGAAATTTTTTAACCAAATTGGAAAATATTTTTTTTCTTCGGAAAATGTCCAAAAAATAGCCCATTTGTAAATTTTTGCCTCTAAATTTTTCTCTATTTGTGATAGGTAATGCTCCTAGTTTGAGTTTAATTATGAACTCCAACTATATCTTAGGTGGTAATCTAGGTAATTCTGTAGTATCCCACCTTGGCAAGGTTAGTTTTGTGACAGTTAGAGAGGATGATTTTATGTAATGATATAAGATTATGCATGATATAATTGTGTACATGCTTATATGCTATAGACCTAGTTTGGGTCACCTCGTTGTTATGCGTTTATGACAATATCTATGCTTGTGTGTATAAGAGATTATTTTGGTTAAAAGCATATTATCGATGCTTTCTTTTTTGGTATCCTAGTTTGGAAATAGGTGTATGACATAGATGATGATCCAGGATTGAGACACATAGATCCATGGATGATCATGGTTATGTGTAACATATGGTTAATTATGATTTATGGATGATATATGATTTGTATGATTATATATGCATAATCGTGTACTAAGCAGCATGTGGCAGGGGACATGGTTATTTGCAAACAAGGATGCTCAAATTTTAAATGACTTTTGAAGTCATGCACAATATTTGGTAAAACGTGAATAAGTTAATTATGAAATTCATTTGATTCCTTTGATCTATGAGATTGTGATGTGTGCAAGTCTTGGAACAAGGCCTTACCAATGAACCATCAGATGGGTATGAGCTCACAATCAGTACCTTAAGGTGAAGAGCGGAGTTTCAAAATAGAGTAGATGATAAGCCATGGAAATTAGGGTGCATAGTCCTAAATCCATGAAAGATAAAGACGTGGAGACTTGGATCTATAATAAAAGGATTGGGATGAAAAGTACTACATATTTAAAAGATCAAGGTGTGGAATCTTGGATCCTTGGAGTAGATCATGGAGTGGAGTCGTCAATCTACAAAGCATGAAGATGTATGCAAAAGGGGTGCAGAATCTCTATTCTTCGAAAGAAAAATACTACTCATGGGCAACTCAGTGATGAATTTCCTTAATAAAATCTCAATTTTGACAATTCTGGAGTGACTTTCTAAAAATAGAAAGTCATGTCTAGCATCTCGAGTATGACTTTCCAAAAATAGTAAATCACCTTCAATCAATGGGTAATCAAGTATACTTGAAGGAAAAACATTTAACTTATCATTAATCAATCCTAATAGTTTTATCTTGACTTAATCCTCAATGTTATTAATATTATTAATATTACTATTATATTTTATGAGACTATGATATTATTATTAAAAGGGAATTACAAGTCATCTTCATCTCCTCAATCACTTCACACCTCTCTCCTTGATTATTCTCATGGCTCTATGTAACTCTCTCTCTCTCTCTTTTAACAATACATTACACTCTTTTTTATGCAATCATAAAATAATGGCATATTCCTCTTACACTCATTAAAGAAATGTCATAAAAGATTCCTCTTACGCTATCTTTAATGCATATGTTACACTCTCCTTCACTAAGGCATGCATATCTCTCCTTAATGGCATGAGTTACACTCCTCTAAATGGAATACAAGGCATGCATATTACTCCTCCTTTATGAAAATAATTTGTTTCTCCTCCTTTATATGTATCTCATGTATTCTCACTTGGGGGGGAGGTGCATTGTAATACCAAGAGAGGGAGAGACTTGAAGAGTATTGTGAGACAAAGAGTCTTGGAGAGTATCCAAATGTTGTCGAAAGTAATCCAAATTCCTAAAACAAATTACTAATTAGTTCTACTTGGTTGAATTGTCCATGTGTGGTATTGAGAGGAAGTGAAACTTATCTTCCTCAGTTTGCCTTGTATATCTCTCTATTGCTATATTTTGGTACTGCTTGGGATCTCTTACAGTGCGGGGGTTCTAGGGGGGTAGTTCTCTCTGGATATGGTTGGGTGGAAAACTGTATGGTTCACAATGAGTTGGTAAGGGCAATGGAGTTGGAGCATACTATCATATTTTTTGAGTTATATATATACACATTGTCAGGTATACCTATAAATGCTGTTGAAATTTTGGTTTCTTATTAGTTTTAAAGTGTTGAGATTTTAAATTTGTTGAACAATGTGCAACAAGAAATGTTAAATTTAGAATGTGCTAAAAATAGATCTTCTAAAATAGCATGTCTAAAAATAGCAGTTTGTCCAGTGAAGTCATTGGCCACATTGGGTGAGAGGTGAAACTGCTAAAAATAGAAAGTTATAAAAATAGAATTTCTGGGTCCCTTCCTATTTATAGCAATTCCTAGTCTATCTATAGGAAGTAAAATTAATTTTGGTCTTAACAGCAGTTGGAAATATTAATTAATTAATTCATTTGAGTTAATTAGTTAAGGAAATTTGAATTTGAAGTCTTTGTGAGCATGCACATGAGTTGTCCCACTGCTTGAGGAATTTATCCTTAATTTCCTCCACTAATTGAGGGAATAAGTATGAGTTCTATAATGAGAGAATCAGTTGATTTAGTTCTAACTAGTCAAGTCTAGTTAGATTATTTTAACAAGTTGTTAAAATAATAAAATATAATTTGTTAATGCTTGCGTGCATGTGACAACCATTATTTTAGATAAATGAGGATTCACTCATGGATAACTGTTGCATGTCAGTTCTGTCAAAGACCCAGTTGAGATCAGATGTGGGACAATACTATCAGATGCTTGACTATTTCTAGTAAGTAGTTTTTGCATGGTTGAGGAACTAGTGTCCTCAAGGATTCCGTAGTTGGACCATTGGTTATTTTGGTATGTTTGGAATTAATAGCATATGCTTTTGCTATTATTTCCTAAGCAAACTACGCAAGGACCATAGGTAAAGCCTATATAAACAGGTCTTGGTTGGTTCATGAGACATATCTTCATATCTTCATAGTTCATTGAGAACTGAATAGGTTGAGAGCTAATTCCTTTTGTATTGTGAAGAGGATTTCCACTTGATTGATAATACATGGTTGGGATTTTATGCTGGTGCTTTCCCCTGGATATATCTTGTGTTATGTGTGATTATTTCTCTTGATCAGTTATGCATGTTCCTACTTGATGTTGTTCATGAATTTGATTATGCTTCTGCTTAATGTTTTGTAGAAGTAGAACAAGTATTATGCTTTAGGACATTGCATATATCAGTTTGTTCTACAGGAGAAATTTCTACATGGTATTGGAGCACATGTGATCAAGCAAGAACAATATACTAGTAGGAGAAATTCGAAGTTTATTATTCAGGATATAGATCTCAAGTTCTTATCACATCTATTTCCTCGATGGTGTTCTATGGTTTGAGGCTTGAGTATGCCCTTGATGGCAGCTCAAACTATATAGCTTGGAAGGATAGCATGGAGGTAGTTTTGGAAGATAATGGCCTTAAGGATTTCATTGATCAAGAAATTCCTAAGCCTACTGACAAGATTGAGCAGGTGGAATGGAGGAAGTGTGTGGCTAGAGCTAGGAGAATTCCCTTGGAGGGAGTGCAAAATCACATTGTCTCAAGCCTCCATGGGAAGGAGACTCCGCATGCAATGTGGAAAACACTGGAAGATTTATATCATAATAGCAATGATCAAAGGAAGTTGCATCTAAAGGACAAACTTTGAAAGATCGTGTGAAAGGGATGAGACGATCTCTATGTATCTAACCAAGCTTATCACATGCAGGGATGAGCTTGCAAGTGTAGGGCTCGTGACATCGGATAAGGATATGGTGAGTCTAGCACTCCTTGGCCTTCCTAAGAGTTGGCATAGCTACCAAGACTCAGTGAATGGAAGGGAGAAACTACCAGATTGGGAACGAATATGGTTGGATTTAATGCAGGAGGAGATTAGATGGAGCACGAGAGACAGTTCTTCATCTATGCATGATGAGGAGAACTATGCCTTAGCGAGTAAGGTGAAGAAGAGGAAGGAGAAGGTTTCTCTTTCTGAATCCAATTCTTCTAATGATGAGAAGAAGGTTGACAAATCGAAAGTGCGATGCTTTCGTTGTCATGAGGTGGGCCATTAAGCTGCAAATTGTCCATGGAGGAAATCCAAGAAGGGATCCGTAGAAGGATCTGAAGGTGAGGCACTTGCTTCACAGTTTGAGTTGGATTTCACACTCTTCGCATGCATGGTTTCATCCATGGTGTGAAGTGGTTGGTTTCTTGACAGTGGAGCTTCTTTCCACATGACCGGCGACAAGAGTTTGTTTAGTACTTTGGAGGAGAAAGATCTCCAGATACTCATAGCGATGGGTAATGATGAGAAGTATAGTGTCTCAAGTGTAGGCACGGTTATTTTTCAGAGGAAGCATGGATCTCACCTTACCTTGACCGATTTCAAGTATGTACTAGGACTGAAGAGAAACTTGGTGTCGATTGCGATGCTAGAAGATAGAGGCTATGACGTAGTATTCAGTAAGGGAAAGGCTTTCTTTAGACACATCATCACTAGACAGGTGAAGCAGATTGTTTCACGGGTCAAGAACCTATATGCTATTGAAGTTCAAGATGCATGCAAAGCCTTGAGCAACAAGGCAATTAATGGAGACTTGGTGGTTGAGAGGGAGGGTATATTACCTCTCAACATGTAGAGCCAGAATAAGTCTCAGACGATTGTGGAGGAGCCATGATTGGTGCAGCAGCTTCAGGAGGTTGTGGAGCAGCCACAACAGGGGAAGCTGAGTGGAGATCGAGTAGAGACATCTACTCATGCAGAGACCTCCAATAGGGGGAAACTTCGAGCTAGGTGGGCTGAGGGATCACATGCAACCATACCCCCAGGTGGAGGTGGGGCGATATAGAGTGATTGTCCCAAGGAGGAGGGGCAAGATCCTTGAGGTACCCAACCTCTTAGATGAGACCTTGCTACAGGAGCCCCGATGTGGAGTAGCAGGAACTGACTGATTAGGTAGAGACAAATGCGAATGGAGTAGCAGAGAGAGTGACAGTGCAAGGAATCCCAGGACAGTGCATAGCTAGCAAGCTGCAACAATGCGAGAGGCACAAGTATTTTGCACAGTGCTAGGTGTTACAGAGAGGGGTGCAATGGTGCGAGATGCATGGAGATGTTGCGGTAGTGCAGATGTCAGAGAGGGAGCACTTGTCAGCAGCAAGTAGAGCTTCAGCACCAGAGTATGTTCCTAGCCCAATAGAGTGGTCAGTTGGGAGTGTTTGGTTCTAAGTGTTGTTGGAGCAAGTGGACTGGGTAGATGTATTGCATGTAGAACATTCAAGAGTTACAGGATTGGGTTCAAGAGGAAGCCTTTCTTGTTGAGAGGGAGTGTTGAAAAATGTGCAACAAGAAACGTTAAATTTAGAATGTACTAAAAATAGCATGTCTAAAAATAGCAGTTTGGCCAGTGAGGTCATTGGCCACATTGGGTGAGAGGTGAAACTGTTAAAAATAGAAAGTTCTAAAAATAGCATTTCTGGGTCCCTTCCTATTTATAGCAATTCCTAGTATATCTATAGGAAGTAAAATTAATTTTGGTCTTAACGACAGTTGGAAATATTAATTAATTAATTCATTTGAGTTAATTAGTTAAGGAAATTCAATTTGAAGTCTTTGTGAGCATGCACATGAGTTGTCCCACTGATTGAGGAATTTATCCTTAATTTCCTCCGTTGATTGAGGGAATAAGTATGAGTTCTATAATGAGAGAATCAGTTGACTTAGTTCTAACTAGTCAAGGCCAGTTAGATTATTTTAACAAGTTGTTAAAATAATAAAATATAGTTTGTTAATGCTTGAGTGCATGTCACAACTATTATTTTAGATAACTAAGGATTCACTCATGGATAACTGTTGCATGTCAGTTCTGTCAGAGACCCAGTTGAGATCAAATGTGGGACAATGTACTATCAGATGATTGACTATTTCTAGTAAGTAGTTTTGCATGGTTGAGGAACTAGTGTCCTCAAGGATTGCATAGTTGGACCATTGGCTATTTTGGTATGTTTGGAATTAATAGCATATGCTTTTGCTATTATTTCCTATGCAAACTACGCAATGACCATAGGTAAAGCCTATATAAACAAGGCTTGGTTGGTTCATGAGACATATCTTCATATCTTCATAGTTCATTGAGAACTGAATAGCTTGAGATCTAATTCCTTTTGTATTGTGAAGAGGATTTCCACTTGATTGATAATACATGGTTGGGGTTTTATGCTGGTGCTTTCCCCTGGATATATCTTGTGTTATGTGTGATTATTTCTCTTGATTAGTTATGCTTGTTTCTACTTGATGTTGCTCATGAATTCGATTATGCTTTCGCTTAAGCCAAAGTAGAGCACGCTACCAAAAAGTAGGTAGAAAGGTAGGAAGAAGAGGAAAAGTATGACTCTGATAGGAGTTAGAAGTTGCCTTCCCTACAGACAGAGGAGGAGGAGCATCGCTCAAAACAAGGAGGAGCAGACCTGGAGACTACTCCATTCCGGGTTAAGCGCACAAGGGAGTGGGATAAAAGAGGGCCGTGGAAAAAGATTAAGGCCAATAAATCATCCCTTGACCCAATCACCTTGACAGAGAGTGATTTGAATGACATTGGCAATACAGTGAGGGACGCAACCGCGAAACTATTGCAGCAGCAGAAACAGGCCTTGGTCGACATTCAAAAGGGTCTACACAAGCTGCAGATCTAGGTTACTCAGGTGTAGACCAGTGTAGGGCAGGGCAACACGACATTTAGAAGTTTAGCACTTGGAACCTCAGATGTAGCAGAGATGGTCCACACAATGGATCCCCAAACCATCGTGCTACCGGATGGAGCATTGACCATAGAAACAAAAGATGATAGGACCACTGTTAGCGCTCTCAAGAAAGTCGGGTTAAAATTGGCTGCGCTTCCAAGTGAAGCCTTCACACCTTGCAAGACGGTGTGATCGCGGAGCTTCGGGCTCGGGAATAGCATGCCTTGAATGTTATTAGTGAGGAGAAGGTGAACAATGCCCAGATGTTCGTAGAAAAGACATACACGATTAATCTTCTTAAGAAGATCACATATGAGAATGAGCACACAACAGTTGTGGTGGTTGAGGCATGCCGTACTATTCCAACGCTGAACATCCCAGAAGATGCGCCAGTTGATGCAAGGATCTGAAAGCTCATTACAGGTGTGCGTGAAGCACGAACAGAGCTAGCTAAGGTTCAGTTTGAACTCAACCTTAAGATCACAAAACTTGAGTTGAGGGCCCACCCTTCGACTCCACCAGAAGTCAGAGAGCAACGCGAGAACGCTGTCAAAGATTTCATTGCATCTGTCAATACCACAGTAAAGTATTGCACTGCGCTCTTTGAATAGGCGCTCGAAGTAGTTACCAGTCTGTAGGAAGATCCTAACCTGCAGAGGCTAGAAACCGAGGCACGAGAACTGCAACAGAGGTAGGGCGAGGTTAAAGCGACAACACGCACTGTCGCCATCACACAAAGGTTGGCAAACCTATAGGAAGCAAAGGCACTCAAGGAACAGGTGGACACAACACAAGGAAAAGAGGCAGTATTGAAGGCCAGGTTGGGGCCTTGGCTAGACGAAGCATATGTGCTCACGACCACCATTCAAGGCAAACTGGCTAGTTTGTAGGAAACACAATAGAAAATACAAGCGGACAGCGCAGGACCAGTGATGGAGTAGCTGGTAGAGTAGGTGAAGTAGGCGGCGACGCAGTGTACCGCCAAGGTTGCAGTAGTCCAATCAGAGCTTTGGATTCTAGGGTTTCACTTATTCAAACAGGTCATCTTGTAATATTTGCTATAATGTTTTTTCTATAAGGCTTCATAAGTTGAAATTGCAACCATGTGGAGCCAAAATATTGATGAAATTTTTATATAAATTTCAAATTTCAAAGATATCATCTCAGAAAGTTATGGTTTTTGCAGGCTCCATAATTCCATCTCAAACATTTGACCTAGGGAAAATCTTCATAAAATTCTCTCTGAAAATCAGATTTTAACTTCATAAAAATTGATTGAAGGTGAATACTCTAGTTTTTCAGGGTTGAAGGTCGAAACAGTGACACGTAGCACTTTGTACAAGTTCGCTCTACTAAACCCATCTATAATATGGTCATCGTGGGAGTTTGGGCATAAATATTTCTTGAAAAGTCCAATATAGGTCTTAATTGTGCGACTAGAAAGAAGACTCAGAGGGATACCACAAGATGAAATTTCAGACCCTAGACATCCTAAATTACATAGATAAAATAGCTTCAATATCGAGCTCCTAAAAAGCAAGAAAAAGGTGTGTATTTTTTTTCTTCAGATTTGCATAACTTTTGTTTGAAAAATTAGTTTGAAGTGATTAAAAGGAATATTGAAGCATATATATCAGTATTTGATTCTAAAATGTATCCCAAACCAAAGAATTATACACCCATTAAGCCCTCAGAAATCTCTACTATGACTCATGAAGAGGAAGAATTGCAACATGATATATCAAAATTGCAGGACCAAGTGTAACAAATTTCACTCTCACAAAGAGCATCTAAAGTTGAACTAAAAGGGGACATGGCTAGATTAAAAGGGGGCATGGATGGTTTAAAGTCAGAAATAAAATGTGACATGGATGATTTAAAAGAAGAAATAAAAGGCGACGTGAATGGTTTAAGAGCAGGCATGGAAGGTTTGAAGGAAGGTCTGAAAAAGTTGCTACAAGAAATGCTTCCTAATGGCGAAAAAGTGTTCCATGAAACTCATGACGAGAAAAAAATGAATGCTAACCATGATTTTAGAGACTCTAATGTTGGGTTTAAGACCCACCACATTCCAAATATCAATATGAGGAAGTCTGATGGAAAGTATCTAGTAACATAGATACTACAAACGGAGCAATATTTTGATCTCCATGATGTGAAACACACACAAAAGGTATGCATTGCATATTTATATTTAGAACCCAATCAGTTTGTATGGTATCAATGGCTTTGTTCTCATAAACCTCTTATCACTTGGTCAATATTTATGAAGGAAATGATAGCACATTATGAGGACATAAAGAGCAACATCTTCTTTAGTCAATTGATAAATCTCAAACAAAAGGGTTCAATGGTAGAACACATTGAGGACTTCCAAAAATAGAATATCAGGGTAACTGATATTCCAGAGGAGTCTAGGATTGATGTCTTCATAGGGATTTTGAAGGATAACCTCCAACATGAGGTTGGCCTTTGGGCACCTGATTCATTGGAGAAGGCATTCAGGGTGGCAAGAACAGTTGAAAGCAAAATTATGGAAACAAGGAGGTCTACCACTCACAACTATAAAGATAGAAGTGTTGTTGATCCTAGCCTTCCACAACCTACAAGGTTGAAGCCACAACAATTGAAGGAAAAAAGAGAAAAAGGGCTTTGTTACAATTTTGATAACATATACCCTAAAGGTCATAAGTGTGATAGGAATAAATTATTCTACATAGATTGTGAAGAGGAGGAAGAAAAGGAACAAGAAACGTTGAAAAGAGGAGGATATACACCAAGTCCCAACCCCAAATAAAGAAGAAATGAATTTGACCATATCTTGTAATGCATTCGAAAGCATTACCACTCCTCAAACTCTCAATATAGAAGAATTTGTCAAAAAGAAAAAGGTAATAGTGTTGATTGATTCTAGTAGTACCCATAACTTTATTCATTGTAAGATAGCTAAGGAATTGAATTGCTTCCTATATCCAACACTAGAGTGTCAAGTGATGGTTGCAAATCAAGGAACTATAAATTTCTATGGAAAGTGCCATAATATCAAGCCATCCATTGGGGAATCTATATTGAATATTCCAATGCTTTCCATTCCAATGGGTGGTGCTAATGTTGTACTAGGATTCCAATGGTTGCAATCTTTGGGGACAATAGATTTTAATTTTCAAGAGCTTTTCTTGAAAAAAAATTGGGAAGGAAAGGAAGTTGAATTAAGGGGTATCACAAGGAAACCAAGAAATATAATCAACTCTAATGGCATGACAAATATTCAGAAGAAAGAACAACGAGGTGTAATTGCACAATTATGCTCACTAGAGGTTCAATGGAGGGACTACGCAGGAGGGAAGACACGTGGTAAGAGAGGAATCATGCTGGAGGAGGTGAGCCTTGGGATTGAAAGAGGCAAAAGCTATAAAGGAGAGAGGAGCCCCCTCATTTTGATCATTCTGGTTATGAGCATTTTTGATAGTTATTTCGACTTAGAGCACACTGGCTGTTTAGCTAGTCTGCAACACTGTTTAGTGCACTAAGTGTCTCCGTTCGGAGATCTCACCCTTAGCCCCGGGGAACTTCGAGTGCTTGCTCGGGCAAGGTATTTCCATTGGCATTCCAGCAGTAGTTTCATCAGCATTTCAGCAGCAGTTTCATCAGCATTTTAGTAGCAGTTTCATTAGTGTCTTTAAGGAACTGCGCAAAACCGCAAGGGGGTGATTTTCGAGGGTTGGCCATTTCAGAAAAGCTTTCTGGGTTTTTTTGGGTTTTTTGAGTAGAGTCCGATTCCAGAGTTTCAGCCTTTTTTGAGTAGGGAGTAGCCCCAAATCCTCATTCAATTTCCAGTAGCCGCAATAGCACAACAGTTTTCCAGCAGCTGGGACGTAGATTAGTGTGAGGCCATTCAAAGGAAAGCTTTCTGGGTTTTTCTAGGTTTCTTGAGTAGAGCCCGAATCTAGAGTTTCATTTTTTTTCTGAGGAGGGGAGCAACCCCAAATCATCATTTGTTTTCTAGTAGCAGTAGTAGCAACATCCACGCAGAGAGGCCATTCTTGTCATTCTGAGAGTATTTCTTCACTTGCCTTGTGCAAGTCGAGGTGCCATCTGTCTAATCACCTCTTGTACTCATTTATTGCTCAATATAATAAAATGGCTTAG
>APFE031120093.1:51600-62583 GCA_000404065.3 Pinus taeda | reverse complement strand
AACATTTAGAACTCATGAGGGTCATTATGAATTTTTGGTCATGCCTTTTGGCCTTACTAATTCACCTTCCACATTTCAAGGTTTGATGAATTCCATTTTCAAACCCTTCCTTAGAAAATTTGTTTTAGTATTTTTTGATGATGTACTAATCTACAACAAGTCTTGGAAGGATCATGTTCAACATGTTGACAGGGTGCTCAAACTATTGGAGGACAAACAATTAATGCAAAAAACCTCCAAATGTTTCTTTGGAGTACAGGAGGTGGAATATTTGGGTCATATTGTATCTCATGAGGGTATTAAGGTAGACCCTAACAAAATTAAAGCCAATAAGGAATGGAAAATCCCCACAACCATAAAGAATATTTAAGGCTTTCTTGGGTTGACAGGGTATTATAGCAAGTTTTTTAAGAATTATGGGAGAATAGCAGCACCTCTAACAAAATTATTGAAGAAATATGCATTTTCTTGGACCCCAAAATAAACTAAGGACTTTGAACATCTTAAAGAGGAAATGTGCCAAGCACTAGTCTTAGGTACACTAGACTTCACAAAAACCTTTATTGTGGAATGTGATGCCTCAGGAAATGGAATTGGTGTTGTTTGAATGCAAGAAGGAAGACCCATTGCTTTTGAAAGTCATCCAATCAAAGGAAAGTATTTAAACAAACCTATACATGAGAAGGAAATGTTGGCAATACTACATGCACTAAAGAAATGGAGACCTTATCTAATGGGAAGACAGTTCAAAGTAAAAACAGATCAGATAGTCTTAAATAATTTTTGGAACAAATATTATCTTCAGAAGAGAAAAAAAATGGGTTTCTAAGATGTTGGGTTATGACTTTGAAATCACCTACAAAAAAGGGAAGAAAAATGTTGTTACAGATGCACTCTCAATAAAGGATGAGGATTTGGAAGCATTGCTTTGTGCCATTTCTATTATCCAACATGATTGGATAGTCGAAGCAAGGGATGAATGGAAGAATGACGAAGAGGTGTGGACATTCATTCAAAATTTGCAGCAAGATCCCAATACATTTGATACATTTAGCTGGAAAAATGATTCATTATGATACAAATATAATTTATATCTTTGTAAGAATTCCCAACTCAAGCAAAATATTCTTTTCGAATTTCACACCTCCCCCTTAGGAGGGAAATCAAGGTTTGTAAAAACTTACCATGGGGTCAAGAAGGAATTTTTTTGGGACGACCTTAAATTTGATATTCAAAATTTTGTGACAAAATGTTTGTTTTGCCAACAAACTAAAGTTTAGACAATTAAGACATCAGGTATGTTACAATCTTTAGCCATTCCAAGTTAGTGTTAGGAGGAGGTCTTAATGGATTTTATCTCAGGTTTACCCAATTCTGAAGTAAAGAGTGCCATCATGGTGGTAATTGATAGACTTACCAAGTATGCACACTTTTGTGCATTATATCATCCTTTTAATTCCAGTACATTCACTACTACATTTATGGAAACAATTCAAAAGCTACATGAAAATCCAAAGATTATTGTCGCTGACAGAGATCCCATTTTCACTGGAAATTTTTGGACGAAGTTATTTTCTTATCTTGGTACTCAATTAGGTCATAGATCATCTTATCATCCTCAATTTGACAATCAAACTGATATAGTGAACAAATGTTTGGAAGGATATCTTCGTTGCTTTGTATCTGGTAAAAAAACATAATGGATCAAGTGGTTACCTCTAGCTAAACGGTGGTATAACACTTCCTTTTATACTGTAGCAAAAATGACCCCATTTATGGCATTTTATGGATATCATCCACAATTCATCACATCATCTTTAAGAGAAGATTCTAAGGTTCAAGCAGTGGAAGATCAGATCGAGCATCAACAAAAATTTCTCCAAGTCTTAAAGGATAACCTCACTCTAACATAGAATCAAATGAAACAACAAGAAGACCAACATCACAGTGAAGGAAGTTTTGATGTAGGTTACTGGGTATTTTTACAACTACAACCATTCAAAAAAATGTCACTCAATCAATATACGAAGGATAATAAATTATCACCCAAGTACTATGGTCCTTATAAGGTGTTGCAAAAGATTGGTACTATGGCATACAAATTGGATTTGTCTGCATCTTCCCGAGTACACCTAGTTTTCCATGTTTCATGCTTAAAGAAGGTTATCGGTGACAAGCTCCCAGTTCAAACAATGTTTCCAGAACTTGACAAAGAATGAAAAATCATATTTGAGCTTGAAGCAGTCAAAGAAACAAGAACCTGACAACTACATAATCAATTAATTTCAAAGTATCTCATTAAGTGGAAGAACTTACCCACTGAATATTCCACATGGGAGGATGATAATTTTATACATAAGCATTCGAAACTACTCAAGCATTGAGGAAAACACTTTTTTTGAAGGAGACGGGCATGTTAGGTCCCTATAATACTATTGTATTCCCCTTATTTTTATTGTTAGTGTAGCCCCATATTGTTATTGTTGTGCCCATATATCCCCCGTGTTGTTATTGTTATGCCCCATAAAATCCCACCATTTTTATTGTTGTGCCCTTACATTATTACTGTTATGTAGGCTCTAATTATACTGTGACCCCTTAGACTCCTATATATACCTAGGAGATTTTATCATTTGTATCAACCAAGAATTGTTCATTTATGCAATTTAAAGGAAGTTCCCCCTCGAAGACGATAATTTTTAAGTCATTGATCTAAGTTTTCTTCTATTTTGTGAGTTGGTTCTATAACATTCATTACTACATATGGAAAATACTAAACTATTCTACAAGTTTGGTAAAGAACACTTCCCACTTTTGAAATATTAACATCAATAGATAATAGTTGAATTACCATAATATTGAAGGCATTCATATCCTCTATCATTAAGTCTGCATGATCCATCCTTAGGTTATACAACTTAATCTTCAAGAACAATTTGTTCACGAGGGACTTAGATTGATACAAAGGCCCTAACTTATTCTGCAATACCTTTGTTGTAGCTTCCACTTAAACATTCATTAATGAGTCTAGGAGACAACCATATTGTTCTCTTTTCATTCTGATCCTACAGGTTTTAATCTTGTACATAAATAACCTGCAAACGAATTCTTAAAAATAGGAAATAAACAATGGCGAAAGCATAAAACATAAAACAGATATACACAAAGATTTCCCCCTGGATCTCAAAATCAGGACTACCAGATTGATTTTTCATTATATTCCTTTTCAATGTTACAATACATATATATACATTTCAAAGAATCCATAAACCCTAGTCCATTAACCCTGGATTAGAACATAATCATAGTTCGCTTGATCTGATCTATAAAATACCATGGGCAGAAAATTATTATGCCCAAAACCATGTGTGAAATCCATGCACAAAACCATAGGTAGGTCCACCCACCTAATACAGGGTTTTAAAAAAATTCCTCCCCCTCTAATCCATAGGCTTCACACCCGGGCTAGTCGTGGAAGAATATAACACAGACCCAACATTCTCCCACTTGTTGTTTTCTTTCCACAGTAGAGCTTTTCCATTGGTCCAGCCCTACAATACCCATTTTTTCTCTACACCAAAAGAAATATCAGTGCTCACAGAATTTGTTAATGCATCTGCACTATTCTTCAAAGTGTCCACCTTTACCAGCAACAACTTTTTTCCCTCAAGCATATCCCTTACAAAGTGATACTAAACATCAATTTGTTTTGTCTTTGAATGATAAGTAGGGTTCTTTTCTAAGAAAATTCCACTTCGGTTGTCATAGTCTATCCTTAGCTCCTTGTACTAACCCCATCTGTGAACACAATCTCTACAACCAAACTTCTTCCTTTCTTGCATGAGTGGCTGCCATGTATTCTACCTATGTTTTTGAAAGTGCCACTATAGATTGTCTCTTACTCATCCAACTGACTACACCTCGAAATAGGTTAAACACATACCCACTTATATATCTTCTCTCATCTAGATCTCCAGCCCAGTTTGCATCAACAAAGCCATCGCTGTTCAAAACTCTATCCAATCCTGATCTTCCTTGGTAACATAGACCATAATCACTATTGCCACGCAAATACCTAAAAACTCGCTTCACTATTGTCCAATGCTCCTTCCCTAGTTTTGACATAAATCTTCTCAATATTCCCACTACATGTGCAATGTCTAGTCTAGTATATACCATTTCATACATCACGCTACCAATTGCACTTGCATATGGAACACGGGACATGTCCTCTTCCTCTTCTCGTGTCTTGGGACATTGTTCAACAAATAACTTCACACCTACAGGAATAGTAACCTTCATTGGTTTACTATCCTTCATATTAAACCTCTACAGTATTGTCTTGACATACTTCCTCTAGTTTAACCAGAGCTTCCTCTTTGCCTGATCTCATTTAATTTCCATGCCCAAAACATACTTTGTAGCACCAAGATATTTCATGTTGAATTTGGAGGACAATTGGGTCTTCAAATCCTAGATAATTTCTTTGTTATTTCCAATCACCAACATATCATGCACATACAAGACCAAAAAAATAACACGGTTACCAATTAATTTAAAATACACATAGTGATCTGCTTTTCTTCTGGTGAAGCCAAGTCCCTGTATAAATGTATAAAATTTTTGATACCACATCCTTGGTGACTTTTTTTAACCCATAGAGACTTTTTTAACCTGCATACCAGTTCTTTCTTACCCTTCACCGCAAAGCATTCAGGTTGCTTCATGTAGATCTCTTCTTCCAGATCCCCGTGAAGAAATGTTGTCTTCACATCCAACTTTTCTACCTCAAAATCAAAAGCAACCGCAATAGATAAAAGTAATATAATATAAGCTACCTTGGCAATAGAAGAAAAAATATCACCAAAATCAATTCCTAGCACCTGCAAATAACCTTTTTCTACCAATCGAGATTTGTATTTCTCCACCTTGCATTCCACATTCATCTTCTTCTTAAACACCCATTTTCTTCCAATAGGTTTCCTTCCAGTCAACAACTCCACCATATCCCAAGCCTCATTTTTTTCCAAAGATTCCACTTCATCAACCATTGCCTCTTCTAGAGTTTTCTGTCCTCTGAATCTACTGCCTCCCTCACAGTTATGGGATCATCATCGTTAATAGAAAAATAAAAATTTGAACAGAAAGCAAATGGACTATACCTTTTTGGTTGCCTTCTTTCTCAAACTGATCTTCTCACAGTTGGAGTTTGTGGCTCTTTATCTTCTAATTCCTCTTCTATTGTAGAGTATGATTCTTCCTCATTTAGCTCAAACTCTATCTTCTCAGGTTCCTTTCATAGGAATTCATGTTTAATAACATCTTTCACCTCTCTAAACACCACATCTCGGTTGTACACAACCTTCTTTGTTTCTAGGTTTCAAATCTTATAACCTTTCAAACCATCCTTATACCCAATAAAGATGCACCTTTCAGATTTACTATCCAACTTGGTTATTTTCTCCTTTGGGACATGTACATATGCATCACAACAAAATTCCCTCAGATGTGAAAGAGAGGGTTTCTTTCCATTCCATACCTCTTGTGGAGACTTATCCTCCAACATTAACGAATATGATTTATTGACCAGGTAACATGCAGTCTCCACTGCCTCTGCCTAGAATTCCTCTCCTAACCCGGCACCACTGAGCATGCTTCTTGCCTTTTTCCATCAACGTCCTATTCATTCTTTCTGCAAATCCATTTTTCTGAGGTGTGTATGGAGTAGTCTTCTGTCATGCTATACCACACTTTTTACAGAACTCTTCAAATTCCTTCCTGTAGAACTCTCCACCGTTATGTATCCTCAACACCTTTATCTTCTTCTTTGTCTGGTTTTCCACTAGAGCCTTAAATTCTTTAAACCTGTCAAAGACTTCATGTTTCTTCCTGAGGAAATATATCCATATATTCCTTGAGAAGTCATCTATAAATGATACATAATACACAGACTTACCCAGTGATGGAACCGACATAGGTCCAAACACATCATTGTGCACAAACTCTAATATCCCTTTTGCCCTCTTAGTAGCAGAGGGGAAAATCACCTGATTCTGCTTCCCATATACACAATGTTTATAGAAATCAAAATCTAGAGAGAAATTAGACATACCTTCTACCAAACCATCACCATGAAGTATTTGAAGGCCCTTCTCTCCAATATGTCTAGGCCTTTGATGCCATAGCACAGTCTTTTCTCGAGAGACCACTAGATTTTTTGTTCCACTTTCAAGAACCACAGAATTGTTGCACCCATCAATAATGGTGCTTCCCAGAAGTTTGTAAAAATTTCCAATCCGAACTCCCCGCATCAATACTAGTGCTCCTCGAACCATCTTGCAGCTATCTTTCTCGAACACTCTTTTTACACATGCATCATCCATTTTGCTTACAGAAATCAAATTTCTGGCCAACACAAGAATATGTAGAACACATGGAAGTGTTCTAATCCATCCACCTTGCAACTTCAGCTTGAATTTTCCACATTTGACGATTCTAGCCTTCCTATCATCCCCTAAGAAGACATCACCACCATCATATTTCTCATACTTGTAGAACCACTCCCTGTGGGGAGTGAAGTGAAAGGATGCACCTCAGTCAATCAACCATGCCTCATGATCTACATGTGTACTTGAAGAAGAAGTGAAGTACACATCCCCACCTTCATCGGAGGTGGTTTTCACCTCTGCAAAAGGAGCATCATCAGTTCTCTTTCCTTTCTCAGGAGCTTTAGATCTACAGTCCTTTTTGAAGTGCCCTTCCTTTCCACATTTCTAGCACACCTTTACAGGTTTTACTGGATATTTAGATCTCCCACTCAAGGACTTATTTTTGTTTCTTTTCTAGGACCATCCTCATACAAACAATGCATCTCCATTCTGGCCCTCCATATTTTTCCATCTCATCTCCTCTGATAGCAAGGATGAGACTATTTCATCAAATTGCAAGGTAGTTGTATTTCCACCTATTGCAACAACCAGACTATCCCATGTACCTTGTAGAGAACACAACAAACCAATGCACTTATCTTCATCTAAAATTTTAATATCAACAGATAACAACTGGATTAAAACAGTATTAAAGGCGTCTAGATGCTCTGTCACCGAGTCTCCATCCTTCATCCTCAGGTTATACAGTTTTTTCTATAGGAACAGTTTATTCACCAGAGACTTAGATTGGTACAAAATCCCTAACTTGTCCCACAAAGCCTTGACTGTAGTTTCCCCTAATAAATTCAACAATATTGAATCTGAGATACACAACAATCCTTTGATCTTTATCCATTAGCAGATCCTCCATATTTATTTTCCACAACTCAAAATTCTGACCATTAAATTTCTCGATCTTTATCTTTCCATTGTTCGCCATCTTCTTTCACCGGAAGAATTGATCCCGTAGATCTCCCACTATACAGGGTCTATGATAGGCCCGATAAAAGCCCCTAAGTATCAAAGGCATCCTCTTGAAGCCAAAACAACTCTGACACCAAATGTAGGTTTTAACCTTGTATAAAAATTACCTGGAAATGAATTCTTAAAAACAGAAAATAAACAATGGCGAGAGCATTAAACATAAAATAGATATACATAGAGTTTTCCCCTGGATCCAATAACCGGGACTACCAGATTAATTTTTCATTATATTCTTTTTCACTATTACTATATATATATAATATATATATATATATATATATATATATATATATATATATATATATATAAATATATATATATATCACCAAAGCATCCATAAACCCCAATCCATTAACCGTAGAGTAGAACATAATTGTAGTTCCCTTGATCAGATCTACAAAATACCATGGGTAGAAATCCATCATGTCCAAACCATTTACGAAATCCATGCATTAAACCATAGGTAGGTCTGGGCACCTAACATAGGGTCCAAAAAAAAATTCTCGAGGGGCTACCACCCCCCGCAAACCCCCAAACAAGGGGGGCTTACACCCCCCCCTGTGACCCCCCCGCTGTGTCTGGCACAACTAAGGGGGGTATAGTCGCCCCCCCTCTAACCCCCCGACTTCACATCTGGGGCTAGTCATGGAAAGAATATAACACACACAACAAATCCAACATGGTCCAATATTTTTTGGACATTCTCGTTGATGCAATACCAAATCCATAATTATCTACTAATATTTTTCCACCAGAAGGTATTCCATTTTGTGATTCCATAGCTCAAAACTATAACCATTCAATTTCTTGATCTTTACCCTTGAACTACTCACCATTTCCTTTCACCACAAGAATTGATAATATAAATCTCCCACTATAAGAATTTTTTCCATTTTCCCATGCCAATACCCTTAGCCATAAAGGAATCCCCTTGAAGCCATATTTCTCTAATAACAAATGTTGATTCTAACCCTGTATATTTAATTTAAGAAAAGTGATTCTTAATTTATAAATAGATTAATAAAAAAATGATGTAATGGAACACAATCACATTTAACATAGATATTTTACCTTGGAAACTGAGAACTAGGAAAACCAAAATATTTTTTAGTATATTATATATTTACAATGTTGCAATATAATATGTATATCCTATAACGTCTATAAACACTCAATCCACTAACCATAGATTAGAATACAATCATAGTTCCTTAACCAGAATTACAAAACCATGGGTTGAACCATCATGTGCCACAAAAATGTTAAAAACAAAAATTGTTTGTTGAAAAATGCAACAAAGGGATGCAAAAAACCACCTCTTTTTTTGGGTTACCACCCCCCTGTGACCCCCCTTGTGACCTTTCCATTGTAGCCAACGCTTACGAATCGTGCATGGGGCTAATCATGTGAAAAATATAACACATACACAACAAAATTGATGATCATAGACAAAGCATAATACATTAATAATTTCATTAATGCATGTCTTAACACATGAACTAATATGACAATGCATGATGGTCAATTAGAATTGTAAGAAGAGAGTTTTTTAAGCATGCTGGACAACAATTTTCCATGGTAACTATTGTATGATAATTATATGAATGTTTTTAAATAATATGCTCCCATTTACATTAGTGAGATTCTTATGTATAGTTTTTTATTAGCATAATGAATTTTCCAGTGAGAGAGGTGCCCTTGTCCTTGCTAGTTCATAGAATCATATTGGGGGTGGAAATCTTGTAAGTAATTACTATGGTTGGGTAGTAAATCATTCTATAGAAACCTATTGTAGTTGTTGCAATACCCTCCAAAATTTTGGCTTGCACTCAAATTTTGGAGCCTTCCTTGGTCGTTGCAAACACTCAAGCTCATTTCATGATCTTTCTTGAAGTTCTTTGGCCCTTTTTGCTTATTGGATTAACTGTCCTCTTTTGGCATGTTTGATTGTTGTATAATGTTTGTGAGCCTATTTCTAGTGGTTTCGAATGTCGTTCTTTGTGTATATGAGTTTTCCTAACCATTCAAACATTTATCACATCCATACACAAAGTCTTGAGCATTGTCGCACAAGTGTCATCATAGTCGTCCCAAAGTCTATCTTAAGTGTCACACTTGTCACATCTTGTCATGAGGCAATCACAAAGAGGGGAATGCTTTATTTGTTTGTCCCGATGATCTATGTTATCATGTTGTCAAAGTATGCTAAGTGTGTGTGATTACAGTTCAATTTCATCATGAGTCCATCTCTCTTCCCGCACTTGGCCATTTTCAGAAAATCCTCCCGACCGGGAAGCTTAGCTTCATCGAGCCCTGAATGAGCTACGCACTGCATAGTCTAAGCCCTCTTGGATATGACTCTGCTGCCTGGAACTGCGCAATTCACAATCACTGTCCTCTAGGGTTGTTGTTTTGCGCAATTCCAAAGTCCATCGGCCTCCCTTGACCCCAGAATTGCACAGTTGTGCCTCATAATCTACCTTGAACTATGTATTTCGCACCTTCAACCCTCAATTTTTTCTCTTTCCTGTTGGAACTACACAATGTGCAGAGAGACCAGACTCCCTTACCCTCCAAAACTATGTAGATGATCTATCCAGTGCCCTTCCCTCAAGCATAGCTCATTGCCTTAAGAAACTGTGCAGATCTGTCCTTCAGGTCCCTCTGTTATTTAGTCCCCCTTGCCCCTTGAAAATGCGTAGTCTGACCTCCCAGGGCACCATCCCATAGTAGCCACTTCCTTCTTGAATTACACAATTTTGTCCCTCAGTGGGCACTACATAATTTTTCTCCTCAGTGAGGACTATGTAGAAAAGTTCCTCAGTCAAGCTTGGGTTGCACACTGTGCAGTCTCCATGATAAATCTCTCTCCATGTCCCCTAGAAATGTGCCATGCACAGTCACTTGGCACTTTCTCCTAGTCTCACACTTGTCCCGGGCTCAGTTCGTGGATAATAATGCATCATCTTAGACTATGGAGTTTTCACATTGATGTTGTCCCTTCATGAGTGAATTGAAGGGACAGGCACACTATCAAGTCCTGGTAATATGATGAAGAAGGTGAAGGAGGAAGGAAGCATGCCTAAAGACTCTCTTTCAACTGAACTTACAAGTGTATCTATCAAGAGGAAGCAAAGGGACACAAGTTTTTAACTACCATCCAAGACTTAAGATCGTTGAAGACCTCACATCACCAAGCTATGCAGAGGAGAAGAGAAAGCATATCCAAGAAGACATCTAGTGTTCAGCAGTAGCATTGACTTGACATTGCCACATCATCAAGCCAGTCCATATCAGCAATGTGATGTCAAGTCATGTCATGATTTTTCATATGCCACATCACTAGTGTGGGCCATATATATTGTAATCAAATGTATTGTAAAGTGGAAGTCCAAGGGACACACATGAATATGAAGAGCCATGTAAGTTAAAAATTCATAGGAAGTTGAACAGTCATGAGGGTAGTCAAAGAGTCATAAGGGTGAAGCATCACCCCTTGGTTATATATACCCCCTCATTGTATGAGCAAAGGACTTTTCACCTTGGCTCCTCCCACAAGGCATTAGAGAGA
>APFE031120093.1:1901-35610 GCA_000404065.3 Pinus taeda | reverse complement strand
AAGCGCATGGAGGGTCATTTGTAGGTTAACCGTGCAAGAGAGAAGCTTATGTAAATTTTCATTCTTTTATTAATAAATTGCCTGTAGTAGCCACGTTGGCGCAGGCCATGGAATGTTTCCCTCTCTGAGGGTTTTAACCACGTCAAACTACTGGTGTA
Source organism: Pinus taeda (assembly GCA_000404065.3). Classification (NCBI taxonomy): domain Eukaryota; kingdom Viridiplantae; phylum Streptophyta; class Pinopsida; order Pinales; family Pinaceae; genus Pinus; species Pinus taeda. The sequence continues at coordinate 35,452 of APFE031120093.1, read as the reverse complement.
TTGATCTGTGATCTATTTGTGAGCGATGTCCTTTTGGTGTTCTATCTGAGGAACTTACCCTGTAAATTCCTACACTGACAAAGTGTTTGCAGAGTTCCAATGTTGTCCTAAATATTGATAAAATTGGCATGAATTCATATTGCACATTTCATGAAGAGAATCATTTAGAAAAGACGTGCCCACAGTGGAACCAACTCATGAGTAGGATGGTTGTGAAGTTTTTTTATTTAGTCATAGTTGAGGAGAAGACTAAACCCGATTAAGGGAAGGAAGAAGCTATAATAGCTGATGAATCTCCAAGTATTAGGCATGCAGTGAACATGTTTACTTGCATTCTCACAACCCAAAATAGTACTCCTGATAAGCAGCCTCTAGGTGACACTCCGAGCCAAAATAAGAACAACGAATACAACTTAAGAAGCCAAGGGATGAGCACCGTAATTGAGTTGATGAGCAAAAATTCAAAGAAAACCCGTTAAGGAAAAATAATCCATAGACTAACTTAGCACAAAACACTCTGAGCAAGTCCAGGAAAGCAGTCTCAACGAAAAGTGTTTCCGATAGTAGTAAGGACAGAACCATCCCTCCAGAAACCACAAACCAAGTTCTGTCCCTGGACATCTCGGTCAGTCTTCTCACTATGGATTATAACATTGTGGATGATATGAAGAAGGTTCATGAAAAAATCTCCATGTTTAAACTCACAAAGATCACGAACCGGTGGGACATCCTTCTACAACACTTCAGAAAACTTCTACAGGTAATGCTACCTCTTCGGACAAGGGATCTAGTAAGTCTCCTGATACTCTAGCATCTGTACTTAATGCACTCATGATGGATGCAAACACACTCTACTTGCTATTCTTGTTAACATTTGAAATCTTCAATTTCAATGTGCATAACTACTTGGTTGATTTGGGTGCATTAGTGAATGTCATGCCATTATCTGTTGCCAAGAAAACTAATGCTAAATGGGAAAAGACATATGTACAATTTATTTAGCTGGAAAGGACTCATGTCCAAGCAATTGGTGAACTCAGAGATGTCATCATTCATTTATTATCTGACGAATGAGTTCACCAATGTATCAACATAGTGATTATGGACATTCTAGAAGCATACGGAGTGTTACTAAGAAGAGGCTGGTCTAGAAAGATTCAAGGGTACTTTTCCACAGACTGGTCACACCTATGGCTTCCGTACATGGGAAAGAACAATTAAATATGGGTAGAATCAAAGAGATACATGAAGCACATGGTTACTCCCTTGAAGGGACACAACGAGCCAATGGCTTTCACATAATTATTATTTTTCAATTACTTTCTGGAAACTTAGGTAGGGTGTTATCTTGCAAAGCCACCCCTAGTTCCACCAAACACACAGTTGGATCTCTTTCCTTGTCCAATTGGTGATAATGAACTCTGTACTTTTAGTAGTAGTAGTATTAGTAGTGCAATTAACAGTCCCTGTACATATGATATGTGGACTATGTATTTTGATGGATCCAAAACCCAAGAGGGCTCTGTAGTTGGTTGTGTTTTAATAGACTTGCTACAGAGAAAACATTTGATCTCTAGCCGCTTGGAATTCGAGTGCACGAATAATGCTGCAGAGTACAAAGCACTCATCCTGGCTTACAAAAGGCCATCGACCTCAACGTTTCCATTATGAAAGTGGTAGGTGACTCAAAAATCATGGTGCGTCCGATACGTAACAACATACATTGTGTGTCACCTCATCTTAAAAGTTATCAACAAGAGGTATGGAGACTCATCTCACATTTTCAAGATTTTAATATTATTTATGTTCCAATAATGAGTAATGCAATTGCGGATGCCTTGGAAAATGTTGCTGCTAGGATGTCACCATTAAGGGATGACTTTTCTATTGAAATTTTGTATAAACCTTCCATCCTAGATAATATCACTAATTTACGCATTTTTTATGACAACCAATAGAAACTATATTTTATGGTAAATGTTGATGTGTTCAAAGATGCAGTGATCGATGAGGACAAGCACAAAAAGGCACTACAGGATGTTGCCAATACAAGTAAAGGGAACCTCATCCCCAAGGGTGTGGTATCATTAGAGAAGTTGTATGATCTGCAGAAGCGCTTTTGGGGACCTGTCAATGCCAAGACCCACAATTCCACCCTGTCACATGAAAAAATTAACTTGGGAACTAAGAAAGATCTGAAATATGTCAATCTCGGTACGTGATGCACACCACAAGAGCAACAAGCCTTCATTCTCTTATTCAAGCAGTACCATGATGTCTTTATGTGGACATACAATGAACTCAAAACATATGACACGTGAATCATCTAGCATGTAATACCAATCAAGGAAGGGGCCAAGCCATTTCAACATAAACTGAGGAAATTTCATTCAACACTTGAGCCTCTCATACAGAAGGAGTTGAGAAAATTGTTGGATGCTCGAATCATATACACGATGCAACACTTGATGTGGGTGTCAAATTTGGTTCCTGTGAGGAAGAAGTTTGGGGAAATTCACCATTGCGTGTATTTATGAAATCTCAACCATGCCTCAGACAAGGATAACTACCATGTGTCGTCCATGGAGAAAATATTGCAAATAGTATCGGGGTTTGAAATGTTTTCTTTACTTGATGGATATTTAGGATATAAGCAGGTTCTAGTGGCAGAGCCTGACATACTAAAAAATACATTTAGAATGAAGTGGGTCACATTTGCATTTTAACGAATGTCATTTGGGATAATCAATTTTGGTGCAACGTTTCAATGTGCAATGGAAATGACCTTCCACGGGCGCATTGGCCAGAGCGTAGTGGTCTATCTCAATGACGTAACAGTATTACCCAAATAGAGGTCAAATTACCTATTCCATTTGAAGAATATTTTTGAGCGATGTCACAAATATGGGATATCCTTGAATCCCAATAAGAGTATATTTACAATGTCTAGGGGTAATATCTTGGGACACATCATTTCTAAAAGTGGGATGAAGATAAATCTGGACAGGGTCAGGACTATCATGCAGATTCCCTTCCCAATGAATAAGAAAGCCATGCAGTCTTTCTTAGGGAAGATCAGCTTCCTTCGTAAGTTCATCTTCGACTATGCCCAGATTGTTAAACCATTATAGGAGATGGTGAAGAAGGACACAGTTTACAAATGGGATAAAAGGGAAAAGGATACGTTTACCCATATCAAACAAGCTATCGTAATATCACCCACGTCATACGGCCCAGAATTCGGTAAATACTTCTTTCTCTACACTTTTGCTTCTGATACCTCTCTAGCTATTGTACTTACTTAGAAGGATGAGTTGAACAATGAACAACCCATCTCCTTCATGAGAACAATTCTACAAGGACCAGAGCTCAATTACCCCACCATGGACAAATATTATTATGCAGTGTACAAGGTGTTAAAGCACTTCATACCCTATCTGTTAAAGAACTGTTGTGTTATCTTTGTTCCACACCCAACAATCAGGTCACTTCTTGTTCAATAAGAGATGGGTGAAAGGAGGGAAAACTGGATGACCAAGTTACAATAATATGATCTATACATCGACCCAGTTCACAAAATCAAGGGTCATGGTCTTTTCCAATTAGAAGCAGAAGCAGTAAATGAAAAAGAGGAAGAAGAAGAGCTCATAGGATGGGATCAAGAGATTGAAATGTACAATGTTGAGCAAGCCTCCCCCACTACCTCAAGCATGGCATAGTTCCCTCTCACTTTTCCACACGGTAGAAGAGGGCACTCCAACTTAAAGCATTATCATATTAGTTGGTGCATGGTGTGTTGTTCAGAAAGCACCACAATAGAGTACTACTCAGTTGTTTGGAGGAACATGATTCAAAAAAGGTATTGCGTGATCTCCACGACGTACCAGTTAGAGAACACTTCGCTATAAACACTACATCACATAAGGTTATACAAGTCGGATTTGACTAGCCTACATTATTGAAATATGCTCATTCCTATGCCCGTAAGTGTCTGGTCTGTCAAAGGTGTGCCAACAGAAATCAGAGGTCAGTAGCCCCGCTACAACCCATTGTGGTGGAAGAATCTTTTCAACGGTGGGTCTTAGATATCATTGGGGAAATCTTCCTACACTCGTCAAAGAAGCACCACTATATTCTAATCACTACAAACTATTTCACACGGTGGAAAGAGGGAGTTCTGCTAAAACAAGTGAACGATTAGGAATTCATCAGATTTTTACAGCAGAATATCATTTCTAGGTTCGGTGTTCCTACGCCACTTTCTTTTGACAATGAAACATATTTTTCATCATTAGTACTTTATCATTTTACAATGGAAAATGGTATTATATTGGAACATTCAACTAATTATTATCAGCAAGGGAATGGTCTTGTTGAATCCATGAACAAGAACCTCATTTGTATCATAAAAAAGACCATATTCTATGAACAATGAAACTAGCACTCTGCTTTTGTGAATCCCTTATGGGCTGACTGTGTCATGCCTAAGCCTTCTTTGAACACCTCCCCTTACTTCCTGGTGTATGGAAGATAATCCATCCTCACACTGAACATCTACTTACCCACTCCCCAACTATCACAAGAGTCCCAAGGCAAGCCCTGTATTTTAGTTCAGCGTAGGATGGAGACTTTGTACAAGATATAGGAAGAAAGGTTGAAGGCAAAAGAAGAAGAAAAAATTACTTCACTAGAGTCATATCAAGAGGTGGATTGACAAGAAGTATGTAGGGAAAAACAACTTTATTGTGGGTCACTTAGTCTTAAAGTGGGATAAAACCCATGAGGACAAAGGCAAACACACTAAGTTTCAATCCCTGTGGATTGGACCATACATGTTACACGAGAAGCTTGGTCAACACACATATTTTCTTCAATCACTTGAAAAGAAGATTGACTCCCTCCATGTCAATGGCCAAGACAAAATAGTATTTTCAATGAAGATCTGGGGTTGTTCCCTGAACTATGCACATGGTCTTTTGTCGCTTGCTATTTGTTTCTTTGCTTGAATTTTGTGTTGGTGTTGTCATGTGAATAAGTGTTGTGCTGATTGCATTATGAATTCTAAGTGTGTGTGTGCCTGAATTCTAAAGAGTCTTGTGACACTGAAGCTTTTGGCTAGCCCTCTATTCATCTTCCTTATGTTGGTTAAATATTTTCACCAATGAAGTTCCGATGGAAAATACGATCTGTCCATTAGGAGAGTTTTGGTCCAAACATGAACCCATGGCTAGTCTAGAAACCTCATGCCTATACTCAATTTTTCTATTGGTGTTCTCAAGCTTATCTAATTAGTAGAAACAAAAAAGGGGGTAAATCTAAATGAGAAAACCAAAATTAGAGTTCTCTATATGCTTCTCTGAAAGAGCAACCTCTTATGCTCTCAATAAGTTTGGATCCATCTTCTGTCCCAAAATAAATAAGTTTCAATGGACAATTCTTATTAAATAAATAAATAAAGGTGAAAGAAGAGAAAGGCTTCCTGCACAGAGAGTTGAAGCAAGCAAATTCATTAGGGTAATATCCAGGCTTGTTGGCAGCGGAGCAATGTTCGTTTTCCTACGTGATTCCATTGAGGTACTATCCAGGCCTGCTAGTGGTGGAACAACACCAGAGATGAAAAATTATACTCTAAAAATATTAAGCTCATGATCCAAACTACCCTTCCCAGCTTGAAACATTGTGATTATGTTTAATCTTATGTTGTGTTCAACTAAGAAGGTATAGAGGGGACCATGTATGCCCTTGGGGCAATTGGGAAGAACAAAGTGATCTGCACGATGAATCAATACTCCCTGAGGAACCAAGGCCATGAATAGAAGAAACTAACCAAGATAGAGAAGTTGGAGTTCAAGCAGTGTGTCACTAAGTGTTGTAGTTGTTGCAACCCCCTCCAAAATTTTGGCTTGCACTCAAATTTCGAAGCCTTCCTTAGTCTTTTCCTTGGTCTTTGTAAACACTCAATGTAACATCCCTGGTGAAAAGTTCATGTAATAAAATTTAACAAAGGAAAAATAAGACCATGGTTAAGGGAAACTTATTCCAAGCTAAATGTTGGGAAAATATATCCTAGTGGGCATCACTGGATGTGTGTTTTGGCTAAGGAAAATTGGCAAAGGCTAAGGCTAAGGCATTAAAAGGAAAAAAGGAATTTTTGGCACATTTATTTATGAAAATATAGGAAATTAGGAGAAAAGTAAGGTGAAAGGTCACAGGTTGCATGTGAGGAGGAAATTGAAGGAAAATAATGGAAATTGAAGAAAATAGAGGCCTCATTCATAAAAGGGCTTCTAAGGATCAGTTGGTAACCTTTTGTCAATTTAGCTTTATAGCACTCTCATTATTCTCTCTCTCTCACACACTCTTGGTCATTTAGAGTTTTCTTGGAGCACTCTAGCTTTGGATCAAGGAAGGATAAGCAAGCAAAGGGAAAGGAAGGAAAGTAAAGGATAAAGGAAGGAAAGCAGGATCAAGTAGCTTCAACAGGAATACTTGTAGGTAATCTTTTTCATGTGTGATTTCCTAGCTAGTTTGGACATGCATGGATTTTCATGTTGGTGTATGGTTCTCTTGTTGTCGATGGCATGGTTTTGTCGGGTTATGACAATGGATTTCAACCTAGTCTTATCTTTTTCTAGATGCCATGGTGTTGGGATGTTTATTTTAGTTTTTGAGCTTCGGTTTTCTAGATGTATTTCGGAATCCAAGGCGGAGGTGATCTCAAGTTCCATTCTAAAAGGCCTAGGAATAGCTTGACCGGTTTGGCAGGATACACGGTAAAGCCTAAGGGAGAAGTCTCGGTTTAGGGCCTAGTGATCTGGGTTGGATTGGGTAAATCCTAAGAGTCTGGTCTCGATTTAGGGCCTAGTGATCTGGTTTGGATTGCAGTAAAGCCTGAGAGACAAGAAGAAGAACAATTCCTCAAGGATAGTGATGGATTTCGGATGGCATTCCAAGTTCGGTTTCAGTTGTGATCGAAGCACAGGTGTTGGTGTGATCACAATTTGATGAGGGTGGAAGTGGTTTAACCTCTAGATTCCCTTAGTTGTTCTTGTATTGGTTATTCTATGAGATCCTGCATTCGTGCTTGGAATATGGCACGAGGGTGACTAGTTGAAAGAGGTATTTGGTTCAGCCATGTCTATGGTTAGGTGGTATGTGGAAGTCCCGAACTTGGTTGAATTTGCCTATGATTAATAAAAGATAATTTATCTTACTTTTGCATTGATTTATATGTGGATTTAATGGTTTCCATATCTCTAATATTTATATGGTTTTATGCTAGTTATAAGCATGGTTAAATGATTTGTTCATGTCATGATTATTTTATGTATTTACTTGTAATTGTTAAATGAATGGATGCAAGACTTAATTGATGATATAATAGTCCATTGGAGAAGGAGGTGATCCTTATGGTTATTTTTCATAAGTTATTTCAGTCATTCATGCTATGTCTTGTATCCTAGACCCATAAGTTGTATTGATGCCAAGTGTTTAACAAAATGTCAGTCTCGATTGGGGATGCTCAGGCCTAATCCTAACGTTGAGTTTGATTCATTAGCATTGTTATCATGTTTTTAATGATTCCTGAAGGTTACAACAATTTCTAGGTAGAGACCGAGAAGTTTTGGCTAGAAAAATGGCTCAATTTCCAAGATTTTTGACCCACAGAGCGTTACACTAGATACTAACATTGTTGGCTGATGGTTGGGAAGCATTATCACTCATTTGGGTTGTTTCTAGGGTGCGTTACTCTACCCTAAGTTGCTCAAACAATAGTGGAACTCAAGGATAGGTTATCTGAGTGGCTGACTTGTCTCCTGAGGGGTCTATTGATGGTGTTGAATGACTGTGTATGATGTTCCGTTGATTCCACTTCCTTAAGGACACATAGGAGGTTGAATCCCATCATAGTAACCTCTTGTCTCATTTTTACCCGCATTAGCATGGTTACTTTGGGTAGACCTGGGAGGGGGTGTTACAAATTGGTACCAGAGCATGGTTCACCCCTCGGACCGGATGGGCAGTTTGTGTTGTCATGCATGCATGTCATTTGCATGTGCGTCTCTTACACTTGTGTTCCATGTGCTTGAAGCATTGCATCATCTTGATTGTGATGGTAGTAAGGTGTCATGGGGAATTTGATGATTGATTTTGTGGAATGTATCGTCAGAAGTACCCTACTGGTTACTTGATTATGTGCAGCTTGATTTTATGCAACTTGACTACATTCTTGTATGTTAGGTCATAGTTTTGAATCTTTTGATTACATGTATCAGTCTTGTAGGTTGATTACGAGAATTGATCACTTATTGTCGACTACATGCGTTTATGCATATGAGTAGTTGACTAGCCATTACTTATGCATATTGACGGTTGCATGTGGCAATGTGTACAATGGAGTAATGGTTGTTATCATGCATGAGGTCATATCATGTAGTGTTGATATGGCCTTGCATTGATGAATGGACCTAACTAGAGTGATGCTTATGTCTTGATACATTTAATCACATATGTCTATGTGTTGTTATGATTATGTTATACATGTATCACACTTATTTGGTGATATTGCAGACAAGGTATCCTCCCCAAGCTATGCTAAGGTACGTCGAATTATTGTGATTTGGTTTATCTGACATATTATGAATTGTAGGAAGAAACATCAATGTCTAGAAATATGGTTGATTAATAAGACTCGCTCTATGAATCCAAAGAGTAGTATGGTGGTGGGAATCCTTCTAATTTGGCAATTACATTGAGAAGCATGAAGGAAGAGATAAGGAGTTGCAAAGTAGACAATGACAAAATCATGCAGGCACAAGAGAAACAAGAAGAGGTGAATGTGATACTACTTCAGAGTTTGTCAGATTTGCAATGATAGGGACGACTTCAGATTAGTCATGGACAGGAGGACAAGACTAATGGGGCATATGGAAGTAGGTCTCATAGTAGACATAGGTTAGATAGATCTAACACGATTAGGGATTCGAGGATGTTGGACACTCCAGATAGGAGAGTTATTGGGCATAGGTAGTATTCTAGTTCTGGTTTTGATAGGCATCATGATCATCGTCGTTATCATCCTTACAGGAGGAGTGATAAGGGATAATTTTCAAATGAGTTTAAGAAAGCAAAGCCACCTACCTTTGATATCAAAATGAAGAAATCACAAGATGCAAAGGCTTGGTTGCTTGGCATGAGGAAATTATTTAGATTGCATGATTACTCAAAAACCATGAAAGCAAGAATAGCCACTTTCAATCTCAAAGGTAAAGCGGATATTTAGTGGGAAGATGTGAATAATTTTAAAGGTATTGATGAAGATTATTTGACTTGGCATGCATTTGAAAGACTTTTCAAAAAGAAGTATTTATCGCAAAGATACTATGATGACAGAGCCAAGAAGTTTTACAAGTTGCGGATGGGTTCTATGATAAATGATGAGTATGCTAGAAAGTTCTTAGAGCTATCGAGATATGTGTGTTAACTCAAGGAGGAGAAGGTCAAGGTTCAGAGATTCGTCAGTGGATTGTCGATCACATATAGAGATTGGATTGAATTCGATGAACCTATGTTGTTAGAGGAGGCCATCCAAAATTTGAATCATTTTGATGAGCAGTCGAAGCATAAAGTTGAGCCTAAGCATGACTTGAAAAGAAATGACAAAGCTAAAGGAAAATGGCCACCAAAGAGAGGAAGACCTCAAGATGCAAGTGAGAAAGAAAATGTAGTTCCTTATAAGAGATTCAATACAAATGAGAAAGGACATGGAGAGAAACATTCTAGAGGTGGTGGTAGGGAACCATTGTGTTGAGCATGGAATCCCCCCAAGGCATGTTTTGGGGCTTAAAGCCTAAGTTTTGACTGAATATTTTTTTAAACGCTCCGCGAATTGCGGGCGCGAAAATATAATAGAGTCACAGGGTTGTCCACCCTAGTTTTCGTAATGTATTGTCGGCTGGATAGACCTACCCATGGTGTGCGGACCATGGGATTGTATAAACAGAGCGAGGCTCTAAGTGTAAGAGGATAACCAATAATGAATGGAAGAGAAGCATGAGAAGTCTAAGTGATTGAGTCGAAGTGTAAATTGTGTCTGTGGGTCGTAGAGTAGGAGAAGGCTCTGCAGCTAAGTGCGCAGAGACCTAGTAGTCTACAGCTGAGTGCGCGGACCCTTGTCGCTGAGTGCACAGGGTAGGTCGAGTCTGTAACTATTGGGAGAATCAATAAAGAGAATTTTTGCTATAATTTTGTGTATGTTTTCTTGGTTTAATGCATGATTGGATATAATTTGCAAGTATATTGTTTATTTACTGCACAATCGTGTATGAATGCTTTGTATTGCTAATTATAAATTAAGACATTCAAGTAGGCAAAGGTAATTAATTAACATTGGAAGATAAGTAAGATCTTGGATAATAGTGTAAGATCTCAGATAATAATGCAGAGGGCGGCACAACCCCTGCTTAGGGTTGTGTAAAGGCGGTGTAGGAACAAACTGAGGACCAGTCGTACATATCAGACATCTCAAGGGTGTGGAAACCTGGTTCTAGCACCCTCCCATACTACTTCGGGTGAGACCTCAGTTCGTGCTCCATGGACTGGTTCCAAAAGGGCTAGTAGTACAGTGATTTGTTTGGCTAATTAACTCCAAACCTGGTTTAGGCCCCAACAATCCAAAAAATGGTTCCGTTGCTGGGATTGGCATCTGCATAGAGATGTCTGATGTCGTAGCACTGGAATCCGACAAAGAAAGGAATTGAAGATTGGCTAGACAGAAAGATTCATGAGTTCGCGGTGTAGGAAAATAGGAATCCGCAACTATCAAAGGAAGATTGGTTACACTGCAACTTGTATACAGAGATCTATGAAATTTTCTTTGCATCCTTCCCCACTGAATTGTACGAATGGATTGTCAAGCTAGTAGATAGTCAAGGAAGGTGTAAACTTGACAAATCTATTGTGTGGACTCTAGAATTGGTGCGCAGACTGGAAGCATCAGAAGATAAGATTGTGCACACTGTCGATCACTGGCTCGATCGAATCATAGGAGGATTCATCACCGAATTCATGGTAGATACTTTAGTCAGCTATAACGAGGTAGAACAATGCTTCCTCAAGGGACCACGAGGTAAGTACATCAAATCTTTGAACACTTGCATTAAAATGCTACTGTGTGAAAAACAGGTTATGTGAATAAATTTATTTTTGGGGCTACACGGAGTGGGGGAATCTACAGGAATGAAGGAAGCACAAAAATAGATACTAGCCCCTTGATTTCATCTCCGCAAGAGCTTGCGAAGGTCTCGCCAAGAAGTGTGATCAATCTGATAAGACAGAGAATTCTACGCATACCACCCCCACCCACACCACCACTAGTTTCACTATCTTCACCCCCATCCTCACCCATACTACCACCGCTACCACCGCGAAGCAGTATGGTAAGTGCGATAAAGCTATCAGTGTTCAAGGGAGTAGGGAATGAAGATATGGACCAGTTTTAGTTCGTGATAAAATTTGTATGGAAAGCATAAGGTGTCACAGGAGATAATATAAAGAAGGCAACATTGGTCAACACTCTATAGGATTGCACACTGACCAGGTACATTAAGCATTACAATGACAATCCAAATGCGGGGATCGCCGATATCCAAGTTGTGCTAAACAAGGAATTTAGTAGGCCAAAGTCAGAAGCACAGTCGATCATTGGATTCAATGAAATCAAAATGCTACCAAGCGAGACCCCATGGGAGTTGGATCAAAGACTGAAGTGCACAATTCGCGAAGCAAACATGACATTAACATATGGGCAACACCTGGAATGGTTCGTAGCATTGCTAACATCGCATCTACGAAATGTGTTGTCGCAACAAAGGCTAACCACTCAGGCTGAGCTTTACAGGTCGCGATGAGATTACACGAGACTCCAATACAAGATCCTAACTTGGGAGTTCAGAAAATTCACGCACAATTGAAAAACTTGTGCCTGGAGATGTAGATTTGAAACAAGACAGGACGAATTGCCCAGGGATGCGCAATGAGGTAGGGTGCATAAAATGAAAGGGCCAGGGGCGTGACAAGGATCACTGCCCAATGTTCATGAATTACCTTGCAGGAGGAGGGTCAATGCCACTAAGACTGGAGGCACAAGCAGGACCAAGCGTGGCGCCTGCAATAATGGTGCGCAATTTGTCAGATAGGAGGAAAGCATGCTACAGATAACTGCCATCTATTTCAGAAGTATACACAGAATTCACAACAGTTGTTCTATAATTTCTGCAGGTTAGTAGGACATGATGAGCGCACTTGTAGAAGTTACGAGTTGATGATGGATCGAACTCCTACCTACAGAGTTTAAGTCGAAACACGACCCCTCGATCAAAACATAGGAATGGCACGCACCGGATTCCAGGGGAGTAGATGAGGCTAAGGTGGAGGGGGGCTAGGAAGAGGTCCTGAACAATTGATATGTTACAAATGCGGAGGGCTAGGGCATTATGCCCCCGATTGTACGAATCCAACGTGACCATCATTCTTGTATTGTATGTTGTTTGACCATGAGACAGAGGATTGTCCCACACTGATAGTGAGGTTGCGTGAGCAAGGAGAACTCCAACCTCCCCCGACTCTATATATGAAAATGATGAGGTCTGAGCCATGCAAGGAAGACCCTAATGTAAATATCGTGCTCCGGAGTGGTATTAGAACAGGGGATGACAAAGGCAAGAAACCTAAAGAAAGCACCTGGGTTCACAAGGCTCCAATGAAGGAACCAAAATTTGATTTAGAGCATGCTAAGGAGACCTTCATGGAAGCTAAGAGGAGCTTCATTAATTCCTCCACTTCAGGAAGTAAAGAAAGACTGGAGCCGGAAATGGACCTATCGATGCTCACTATGTTCTTGGAGACATGCATGAAGCTACTACGCAACAAAAAGGCTATAAAGGGGCTACAAGAACTCATAACTAGATGTGTTGGGATCGCACCAAGAGAATCGCACAGTCCGGAAGCTCGGAAAGCACACGACACAAACAAGAAGGGAAATGAGATTGACCTCACAAATCGGGAATGTGAGATGGACCAAGTGATTCTAGATCTAGGATCGGATGTAAACGTCCTGCCAAAGAAGACATGGGAGCACATAGGTAGGCCTGCGTTGCAATGGTCTCTTATCCAACTGCGAATGGCGAACCAACAAAAGATCCTACCTATGGGGAGATTATAGGGAATCACGATAGATATTGAAGGAGCAAGCACGCTAGCAAATTTTGAAGTGATAGAGATTGTGTAGAAATTATGACTATAGATTAAGCAGATAATGCAATATAACTAAAGAAAAATACTTTAATCTACTTCTACAATCAATTTTGTGGAAGCTTAAAAGATTTGAGCAAGATCAAGCTGAACACATATAAACAAAAGAAGAATCAATGCACATTAAACACAGAAGAATACTCAGGGGAAAGCCTCAACTAAAAACCCCACTATCTGTATTATCACACAAGGTGGAAATATCTAAGAATTACATAAAGCCTTAGCTCCCACAGCTAGCCAGCTCTCAGTACAATTATCCTGGATGCTCATAGGCAAACAAGGCTTCCCACAAACCTTCTCCTCTGCCCTCCAAGCATCATATTTCCTTGCATTATTTCTCCTGGGTGATTCTACTGTTACCAAGCATAACATTGATCACTCACACTGATCTCACACCCTGTAAAACTGCGTAATACTCAAGGAACCTTGTTCCTTCTGCATGGATGAGTTTCCTTTATAGGAAAACTCATGCAACTGATAGTAACCTGTCCTTAACATTTAGCTCAACTAGGTCTTTCTCTGAATAGACATGCATGAGTTAATGATGAGAGAGTCTTCAGTTATCTGGAGTTGGCTAGTTGGATGCATGCATGCATTAACTGACTAAACTCACAATTAGTTCCTCAAGCAGTTTGGAACTAATTTAACCGGACTTAACTTAGTAAACTGAGCTAACTAATTACAACTCAAACATAAATCAATCTTATCTCCTTAATTAAGGGATAATCTCCTTAATTGTTGCATTACTTCACAAAGACTTCTAGCTTGAATTTCTCCAACTAATTAATCCATAATGAATTAATTAATTATTTTTCAAGCAGCTGGTGAGACTAAATTCGAATTTTAATTCAAGAACAAATTAAAATTGGAATATTCTAGATTATGTTTTTATCATTTCTTGTTGCTATTTTCAACACTCCCTCTCAACAAGTAAGGACTTCAACTCAATCTCGATCCTGAACCTTTGGAATGTTCTACATGCAACACTTCTCTCTAGTGTTGTTGCTCCAGCAATTTCCAGAAACAAAAAAAACATCCAACCTGAATCAGAATGATGCCTTTGTCATCAAAGTCTCTGACTACTATTGCATTTGTCGACTGAAAACTCTACGCTTCTGCTGACTCAACCTTTCTGCACTGTTGTTAATCCTTCTATGTGCTCTTCAGTTCTTACTACTCTAGCCTCTATCACTTTGATCTCTGACTGCATCAATCCCACTGATTCCTCCAGCGACTATGTACTTTGGGCTCCCGTAGCAAGGTACGATCCATGAGATAAAACCTCTCATGAGCCCTGCCCAATTTCAGCCTTCTTGGGACTATCACTTCACATTGCCCCACCTCACACCTGGAGGTATGGCTGCATGTGATCCCTCTGCCCACTTCGCTTGAAATTTCCCCCTACTGGAGGTCTCTGCATGAGTGGATGCCTCAACTCAATCTCCTCTGAGCATCTCCAATTGTGGCTCGTCCACAATTGTCTGAGACTTCTTCTGGGACTGCATGTTGAGAGGTAATTTACCCTCCCTCTCAACCACCAAGTCTCTAAAATTTGCCTTGCTCCTCAAGTCTTTGCATGCATCTTGAACCTCAAGAGAATATAGGTTCTTGACTCGTGAACCAATCTGTTTCACCTATCTCGTGGTGATGTGTCTAAGGAAAACCTTTCCCTTACTAAAGACAACATCGTAGCCTTTGTCCTCCAACATCGCAATCGATACCAAATTCTTCTTCAATCCAGGCACATACTTCACATCTGTCAAGGTGATAAGAGCTCCATGCTCCCTCTGAAAAGAAACCGTGCCCACTCCTAAAACATTATACCTTTCATCGTCACCCATCTCTATGCGCATCTTGAGGTCTTTCTCCTTCAAGGTACTAAATAAACTTTTATCGTCGGTCATTTGGAATGAGGATCCACTTTTAAGAAACCAACCACAACCCATCATCGATGACACCCTGCATGAGATGAGGGTGAAGTCCATCTTGAATTGAGAGGCTAATGCCTCACCTTCAGATGCTTCCGAGGATCCCTTCTTGGACTTCTTCGATGCACAATTAGTCGCATAATGACCCATCTCGTGACAATTAATGCATCTCACTTTAGACTTGTCAACCTTCTTCCCTCAATGAGAATAATTTGATTCGGAATGGGATGCCTTCCCCTTCCCTTTCCTTACCTTACTTACTAAGGCTAGATTTTCCTCATCATCCTTGGATGAAGAACCATCTCGTGTGCTCCTCCTGATCTCCTCATGCATGAGATTTGACCACAGTCATTCCCAATCCAACAGTTTCTCCCTTCCATTCACAGAGTCCTAGTAGCTATTCCAACTCTTTGTAAGGCCAAGGAGAGTGAGGCTCGCCATATCATCATCACTAGTAGTTATTCCCACACTGCTAAGCTCATCTCTACAAGTGGTGAGCTTATTCAGATATGTGGAAATAGTATTGCAGTTCTCCATTTTGATTCTTTGAAGCTTGTCCTTGAGAGCCAATCTCCTATGGTTGCTATTGTTCTAGTAGAGGTCCTTCAATGTCTTCCACATTGAATATGGAGTATCCTTCCCATGGAGACTCGAGACAATACGGTCTCGAACTCCCTCAAGGATGATCCATCTCACCCTCACCACACACTTCTTCCATTTAGCCAACTCTTGTGCATTAGTTGAACCTGGATTTGGGATTTCTTGATCAATGAAATCCTTTAAGCCGTTGTCTTCTAATACAACCTCCATGTTATCTTTCCATGCTATGTAATTCAAGCTGTCATCCAAGGCATACTCGAGTCTCAAGCCATAGAACGCCATTGACCAACCTTGAAGTATGAGATGAATTCAATTTTCATCTACAACCCCAAACTTCAAACTTCAAATTCTCTTCTTTGTATACTGTTCACAACTTCGATAACCTTTGCTTCGATACCATGCAGAAATTCTGATTGTAGATTAACCTGATAATGCAATATAACTAAAGCAAAATACTTTAATCTACTTCTACAATCAATTTTGTGGAAGCTTAAAAGATTTGAGCAAGATCAAGCTGAACACATATAAACAGAAGAAGAATCAATGCACATGAAACACATAAGAATACTCAGGGGAAAGCCTCAACTAAAAACCCCACTATCTGTATTATCATATAAGGTGGAAATATCTAAGAATTACACAAAGCCTTATCTCCCATAGCTAGCCAGCTCTCATTACAATCCTCCTAGATGCTCACAAGCAAACAAGGCTTGTTACAAACCTTCTCCTATGCCCTCCAAGCCTCCTATTTCCTTGCGATGTTTCTCCTGGGTGATCCTACTATTACCAAGTGAACACTGATCACTCACACTGATCTCACACCCTGTAAAACTGTGCAATACTCAAGGAACCTTGTTCCTTCTGCATGGATGAGTTTCCTTTATAGGAAAACTCATGCAACTGATAGTGACCTGTCCTTGACATTTAGCTCAATTGGGTCTTTCTCTGAATAGACATGCATGAGTTAATGATGAGAGAATCTTCAGTTATCTGGAGTACACTAGTTGGATGCATGCATGCATTAACTGACTGAACTCACAATTAGTTCCTCGAACAGTTTGGAACTAATTTAACTGGACTTAACTCGGTAAACTGAGCTAACTAATTACAACTCAAATATAACTCAACCTTATCTCCTTAATTAAGGGATAATCTCCTTAATTTTTACATGAATTCACAAAGACTTCTAGCTTGAATTTCTCCAACTAATTAATCCATAATGAATTAATTGATTATTTTTCAAGCAGCTGGTGAGACTAAATTTGAATTTTAATTCACAATTTTAATTCAAGGACAAATTAAAATTGGAATATTTTGGATTCTATTTTTATCATTTCTTGTTGCTATTTTCAATAGATTGTTGATAACAACAATCCCTACCCCGCGCTATTGGGAATATATTGGGCCACTGACATGAATGGAGTGATAAATCTAAAGAAGCGCAAGATGATCTTTTAGAAAAAGTCTCTGCGTGTAGTGGTACCTTTAGACCCTGTAGAGGGATCGTGCTACATGGAGCTGGTGCGCGACTACGATAGCAACGATGACTTGGATTGCATCTACAATATAACCGCGTTATAGACATATTTGGGCACTGAAACCCCAATCACATATGTCCATAAACCAAGGGCTTCTAAGTCCCTAAAAGTGTTGTTTCATACCCTAAAGGAGCAAGGTCAATTGATTACATCATCTCCCAGAAGTTCTCCATAAAAAAACTGCTCAAAACTGGTCAAAACTGGACCATACAGACTGCTCAGTGCTAACGATGTGATGCATCTCACCTACCACATGCAAAAAGTGCGATGCATACTGAAAAGCCCTTCTGTGGGGTGTGATGAGTGAGAGCAGACAAATGACAGAAGTAGTTGGCTAGGTGGAAACCTAGAGAATCTTCTATAAACTGCCCATTTGACACTTGCCTCTCTGAATTCGCCTAGGGATGAGTAAGAGACCATGAATCTCCAAGTGGAACCAAGAACTATCAGAGAGAGGATACTAATCAGAATCCCAGAAGCTAATTCACCCACCTGCAAACATCTATATATGGATCCCTCATCCCAGAGATCCAGAGGCTGGAATCTTGTATTTTGTAAGGAAGTGTTGTTGGTTTCTTTGTGGAACATCATAGAGTTGGGTGATCTAAGCTTTTCATGAGGTGAAGGAGGGATTTCATGCTGGGAGGATGACGTTGGGTCAGATCAATGGGTTGTAATCCTCTCTTCTACTCTTTCTATCAATAAAGCTATTTGAGTTTTCCTCCACATTCTTGTATGTATGAGTTGATATATGCATTTGTGTGGTCAATATATATCTGATCCTATATTTCTTATGATTGTAGATCTCTATGCTTTGATGGTATTATGTTGCTTTGACTCTACTGGTGTTCTTTGAAGTGGGACAAGCGAGGAAGGAGCGGCAAAGATCTGTTAAAGGGGAGAGGAAACAAGCAAGGAGCCAAGCGAAAGACTGAGGTTGGTACTCTCTACTTCTCCCTCATCTACTTCTCATAAAGGAAAACATAAGTAACTTTAGTTGTTTGTTTCTAAGATAGCTACCCATCTTAGTGGGACTAGCAGCTCTGAATGGACACTAGATTTCCCGATAACAAACCGTGCGAGAGTAGTACCGGGTAAATCCAACCTCGGATGGACGAATCTCATGGGAGCACGAAAGCTCCTACACATCCGCTTATGACGAGGAGATAGAACGATGGTAGAACTAGTTACACGAGGTAGCCATGCTCAACTCTAACATGACGACAAAGTCATTGCGCTATGTAGCAACAAAGGTAAGAGTTCTGCCTACGTATGACAGGGTTAAGTGAGGTAAATGACTTCCTGACAAAATTTGAAAGAGAAGTACCGGAACAACAACAATTCAACGCTCTAAAATGGGTACTCTGCGCTACGCCCGCAAGATGGTGGGGTACGCACCAAAGAAGTTTTGGGGAATGGCGTGAATGCAGAAGGATGATGCACATGTGGTTTGGGAAGCCTCAAATGTGATTAAAAGACAAGTATGATGGATGGGATGATCCACATGTACACCTCACAAAATGGAGAAAGGTCGATGGGGAAGAGCCACAACCTGAATGGGTGCACTTGTTCTGTCATACCCTGAATGTTATACCCATGAATTGGTATATAAAAACGGAGCTCCGCCATGGCATGAACGAATGGGATATCTTGCACGAAGGATTCCTGTTAACCTTCACATTTGGGGATCATTGGTGGGATACTATTGATGATGCGCTACAAGCAGTAAAAGAAACTATCTTTAAAATACCCCATGAGCCAATGGAAGTGCTTCAGCCTGAATGGATGAACCAGCTGAGCTGTGCGTTGGAGTGTTACAACGTAAACATTGAAAAAGACAACGAAGACCCGCGAAAAGTTAACATTCCAAAAACTGAAGGCTATCACGAGGTTCAACGACCACTGATTGAAGGCCTTGACATTACCACGCTAATAAAGACAAAGCAGGTAAACATTGGAATGGAGGCTGAACTGACGTATGCAATGCTCGGCGACTAATAGGATGATGCCATGGTGAGTTAGGTTGCTGAGTTACTCCACAAGTACCAAGACTTATTCCTGAACAAGATTGCGGACTTAAAGGGGATCGTTTGCGATTTAAGGATGATGAAAATCAACCTAAAACCCGATGTGAAGCCGGTTAAGCAGAGGCCTTACTGCTTGAATCCGAAGTACAAGGAAAAGGTCTGTGTAGAACTAGACAAAATGCTCGTAGCTCAAATCATTGAGCCAGTGGAAGAATCTGATTGGGTAAGCCCTATGGTAGTGCAAGAGAAGAAGCAGAAGGGTGAGATAAGAATATGCATGGAACTTAGGAAATTGAATGACGCCTATGTGCATAACCCATTCCCGACTCCGTTCACAGATGAAGTATTGGAAAATGTTGGCGGGCAAGAAGCATATTCTTTTATTGATGGGTTCTCAGGCTACCACTAGATCAAAATCATGCCAGAAGATAGGAGCAAGACCACCTTCATGACTGAGTGGGGCTGCTTTCAATACACCATTATTTCGTTTGGGTTAAAGAACGCGTCGGCCATATTTCGTGCATAGTTGTTGTAGCATTCAAAGAATATATCCACAAATTCCTAGAGTTCTATCTGGATGGTTAGACTATATGTGGATTGGTTAAGTACCATGTAGCGAGCTTACGCTTGATGCTGGATACTTGCCGACGACACCAAATTGCATTGAACCTCAAAAAGTGTACATTCCTCATTCCTTTGGGAACCTGTTGGGACATGTGGTCTGCAAACATGGACTAATGGTAGAGCCCGCAAAGATTGCAGTAATTCTGAATTTGGAAGCACCGCGAAGTATTAACCATTTGTGCACTAACTTGGGTGGTCCCCTCTATACTCCAGATCACCACACCAATGGAAAAACTATTGAAAAAGGATGTCACATTCAGCTGGAATGATGATTGCATGAAGAGCCTAGATGTACGAAAAGAGAAATTGGCCTCCGCCCCAATCCTGGTCTTCCCAAAATGGGATGTGGAGTTTCATGTCCATGTTGACATGTCATGCATAACGCTGGGAGCAGTGCTAACACAAGAGGGTGGAGAGGGCTTGGACCACCCTATCATGTTCGCAAGTCATAGGTTATCCAAAGCGGAAAAGGATTATTCCACAACCGAACGTGAAGGGCTGGCTATGTATGCGCGCCAAAAATACCGGCACTATTTTCTAGGAGGACATTTCAAGATGTATATAGACCATTTCGCGCGAAAATACTTGGTAAATAAACCTATGTTGGGGGGTTGCATATGCAGGTGGCTCTTATTGTTCCAAGAATATCACTTTGAGATCATGGTGAAGCCTAGACTCCTGAACGTGGGACTGAATCACTTGTCATGTATTGAGACGGGAGAGGAACCTATTAGTTTAGAGGAAGGATTACCTGACGCATAGCTCTTTGTTGTACGTGTAGCAGATGGACACTTTGAAGATATAATCCACTTTCTAACAACGAGGACTGCGTCGAAGGAATACTTCGTCCAACAGAAGAAGGAACTGGTGGTGCATGCGGCCGATTTTCCTGTCATCATAGGGAACCTATACAAAATGAGCAATGATGAGATACTGCGAAGGTACATACCTGAATTTGAATGAAGTTAGGTCCTCGCGGAAGCACATAGGGGCGTTGCAGGAGGACACTATGCTAGACGAGCGACTGCGCAAAAGATTCTCTGCGCAACATTGTGGTGGCCAACCCTTCATCAGGATTCAAAAGCACACTGTAAGGCCTGTGATATATGTCAAAGGATAGAGAAGCCATCGTAGAGGAACGAGATGCCTTTGAATCCACAAATGGTGTTGCAGCCCTTCGAAAAGTGGACAATCGAATTTGTAGAGCCTATCAAACCTCAGGGAAAAATGGGTGCGCGATACATTATCACCATGATAGAGTACCTAACTCGTTGGGTGGAAGCGCAACCAGTCAAAGACTGCACGGCCGACATGGCTGCGAAGTTTTTTTTTGAACACGTGTTGACTCGATTTGGTTGTCTGAAAATCTTAATGAGTGATCGCAGTACACATTTCCTGAACAAAACCATCAGCACACTAATAGAATAGTTCTAAGTGTATCATCAGAAAAGCACACCGTATCACCCACAAGCCAATGGGATAGTAGAAGCATTAAACAAAATACTGGAGACTGCACTAACCAAAGTATGCAACACGCAGCAGACCAATTGGGACCTGCACATACCTGCAGTACTATGGGCTTATAGGACAACATGCAAGAAACTGACGAGACAGACACCTTTCCGGTTGGTTTATGGCGTGGAAGTTATCATGCCAATGGAGTATATTGTACCTAGTCTACGCATATCAGCACTCATAGGTATGACAGACCGCGAAGCCCTGTAAGAGAGGCTTGCGCAATTTGAAGAACTTAAGGAGGAATGATTCTTGGCAAGATTTCATCAACAAGTGCAAAAGCAGCGTGAGAAGGCCTGGCACAATCGCCATATTAAGTTTTGCACCTTCAAGGTAATTGATTTAGTGTTGATGTATGACAGTAAGTTTGATAAATTCCTGGGAAAGTTCAGAATGCATTGGCTGGGACCATATGTTGTTAAGGAGGTCACAGATGGAGGCGCGGTACAACTAGTCAAACTAAATGGAGAACCTTTCCCAGGCAAAGTGAATGGAAGCTGCTTGAAGCCCTACACGGGTGGCCCGGCTATCTGACTAGTCGGCAAAAGCACAATCTTCACGCTCCAAGGATTCGGACAAAGGCGCAGGACTATAAAAAAAATGAAGGGGTTACAAGCACAGATGCAGAGAAGTAGTTCCAACACTGCGGTCTCGAAACAACATGTACAGTAGATCCAACAAGCAGCAACTCAGTGCGATGCTGACCTTGACGTAGTTCAAGAACAGATAGAGGGACTCTGCACAAAGATATCCACGTCGACAGAGTGACTCGAGGGCGAGCCATGATGTTTGTGTTGGGGGCCTGTTGGGCATGGAATCCCCCCAAGGCATGTTTTGGGGCTTAAAGCCCAAGTTTTGACCGAATCTTTTGTAAACACTCCACAAATTGCGGGCGCGGGGCAGGAAAGTATAATAGAGTCACAAGGTTGTCCACCCTAGTTTTTGTAATTTAATGTCGGCTGGATAGACCTACCCATGGTCCGCAGACCATGGGATTGTATAAATAGAGCGAGGCTCTAAGTGTAAGAGGATAAAAAATAACGAATGGAAGAGAAGCATGAGAATTCTAAGTGATTGAGTCGAAGTGTAAAGTGTGTTTATGGGTCGTAGAGTAGGAGAAGGCTCTGCAGTTGAGTGCGCAGAGACCTAGTAGTCCGTAGCTAAGTGCGTAGACCCTTGCAGCTGAGTGTGCAGGGTAGGTCGAGTATGTAATCATTGGGAGAATCAATAAAGAGAAGTTTTTCTATAATTCTGTGTATATTTTCCTGGTTTAATGCATGATTGGATATAATTTGCAAGTATAATGTTTATTTACTGTGCGATCGTGTATGAATGTTTTGTATTGCTAATTATAACTTAAGATATTCAAGTAGGCAAAGGTAATTAATTAACACTGGAAGATAAGTAAGATGTCGAATAATAGTGCAGAGTGTGGCACAGCCCTTGGTTAGGGCTACGTGAAGGCGGTGTATCGGGCCGCGAGGAACAGGAAGTGCGCGAAGTGACCTCCGCACAGGAACAAACTAACCAGTTGTACCTATCAGACATCTCAAGGGTGCAGAAACCTGGTTCTAGCACCCTCCCATACTACTTCGGGTGAGACCTCAGTCTGCACTCCGTGGACTGTTGCCAAAAGGGCCAGTAGTACAAGGATTTGTTTGGCTAATTAACTCTGAACCTGGGTCAGGCCCCAACAAGCCAACACATTCCAGAGTTTATTTTGGGTAGAATCACCCTGGGGTCTTGGGTTGGGAACCCCACCAAAGCGGAGGGCATACAGGATAAAGAGACACAAAAACAAGCAATCCTAATAATTAAACAATTAAACTTGGTACATAAGGTCTTACCCATAGGTCCTATGTTTGAGGTTGTTCCCGTAAGGTTCAAACCCTCTACTTCTTCCTTGCACTTTAAGACCTACAATTCATTCAAGGCAAAGCATATACGCCAAAAATAACTGAAATCATGTTGGGTCTCTATAACACTAGTGATTACCCCATTACTGTTGTAGTTGTACCCCTTATTAATATTGTTGTGCCCCTATTGTCCCCATATTGTTGTTACTGTGCCCCATAGAATCCCTCTATTGTTATTTTTGTGGCTTTATATTATTATTGTTAGGTCGGCTGGGTTATATTGTGACTCCTTTAGACTCCTATATATAGAAAGGAGGTTTTGTCATTTGAATCATCCAAGAATTGTTCATTTATGTAATGTAAAGGAGGTTTCCCCCTCGAAGAGGCTGAATTTTAAGGCGTTGATCTATCTTTTCTATCTTTTTCTTGAGTTGGTTTCATAACAAAGCATGTTTATGATATCAAGGTTAGATCATATCTTATTCGTCTGATAGCTCCAAGCTAAACCTTCCTCTGGATCCGTCCTGCACAAGCCTCAACAATTCTCCATGGAAAATTTTAGGGGCTAATGTTTGCCCAGTGGGCTAATTTTCCATGATTTTTCCACAAAATAGATTCGCCAATTTCCAATTTTTATAAAAGAAGATTTGCTCAAATTTTAGAATATAAAATTATTTTACATTAAAAATAGCCAACATTATATAGAGAGTATATGTAAAATCATTATAAATTTGAATAAGTTTACAAATATGTCAATAAACATTTTATAGTTTTCATATTAGGGATTAGTGAGATTCGCCAATGTTTTTAAACTTCAAGAAAATTTTCCATCCTTAAAATTTTCCTTACAATCCTCCTCCATAAGTATACACAAGGATGTCATGAATGGATGATGAACATCTCAAGAAGGAAACAAGAGTTTCCTATGACTGGGAGTGCAGAAGTGTGTTGTAGGAATATTCTCTCTGTGGACAAAGACAATCCCTCTAGCCCAGGGGAGAGGGTCTAGCCACAAACAAGACAATATAACATAAGTTCCCTTAGATTGAGGATTGTTAAGATCCTACCTCTTGTATCGCTAATCCTTGTTTGATGAAGTCCTTATGCCTTTACTCCAACGATCAGCTCCTTACTGTCAATTAAGCACCTGAAATAATGAGACAAGAAACCAAAGCACACATGGTAGCATAAAAAATATTCAATCTACTTAAGAGGCCAAGGAGTCTTAAGCTACCAACTAACATATGCAATTGATATAGGAAACAAAATATCAGTTGTATTATTATGATAAAAATGAAAGTACAACCTTCGCCTTAGCTGCAGGTCTCCTTTGATGTGTCCAAGCTACAACACCATTGTTAGCATCTCATGATTCACCCTCAAAACAATGGAAGTTTAAGGCTTCTTCCTCTTTGCTCCAAACCAAACAAAAACACAAGCTTATTCTCCCTTCACAGACACAATCTAGAAGGCTAAGGCTTTCAATATGGCTATCAAGATTCACAAATTACTCCAGCCCTCTCATTAGCTCGCTAAGGTTGGAAAATGAGGAGTTTATATAGCTTTGATAGAGGGGAAATGGATCCTCTTATGATGGGAGAGGCCTTATCCCCTTTGGTTTGTTCCATTTTAATAGGGGAAAGGAGCCCAAACAGTCTCTCTTAACTCTATCTTGCCAACCATTTACCATACTTCCGTTCACGAAACTTCTAGAATTGGAAGCTTGGACTCCATTTTTAAAAGCTTTCCAAAAGAGGGTCAGCACAGGTCATGAATGGATTGCCATTGTCGTTCGGTGCTAGGCCCAGTATTAGACTTTGCAGATCAGCGTGGGGAAGAAACTGAGGGATAGCGCCGGTCTTGAAAACTGAGTTTGAAGGAAAATTCTTAGGAAATGATGTAAGACAGAAATGTTCTACAGATGAAGAGGGATGTAAGGACATGTTCTTCATGGCATGGAAACACATGAGGGTCACTATAGAAGTCCTCTAGGATTAAGGAAAGGGGAGTACAGGGACAGTGACAAAATGTTGTGTAACAGATGCCCCCTAAAGCATGAAGGTCGAACAAGAGTGAGGGGTGAAATGCTTTACGAGTAGATGCATGGAACTAGAGACTGCCATCAGAAAACCTTCAAGCAAGCATATATACATATACATCATTGAAAACTCTATTAGATGAATCGTGGTATGGACACAGCCATCCAGAAGAAGATCATGTAAATTGATCTAAAGTATGGGCACAGCCATCCAGTAAGAAGGATCATATCAAACCCAAGGTATGGTTGCATCCATCCAATAATGATAAGAATCACATATAACAGACTCATGGTATGGTCACATCCATCCATTTGAAAGAGACATGTATGTAAGCATGATCATGTCACATTTCCCTGTAACCTGGACTTTTGTAATCTGAGCCCAGGGTCTTGCGCTCTAACACGACCTGACCAAAGTACAAATTCTAGCATGTGAATAGATGTGTTGACGTTGAACATGCTAGAACATCGCTTGATTACCATTCAATGATGTGAAATGTTCACAAGTGCAAGAGAAACCACCAATAATGATAATGGTTGTCAAGGTACCAGCAACACAATTCATGGAGTGTGAATAAAGAACTGAATTTGAACACCCGTGAGGTTGCTCAATCAAAAGCCAATGATGATAACTTGTCGTCGAGTACAAAGAACTTTCCATTAGGGCATGAAAGCTCTAAGGTACTGGAAGAGAGTCTCTCGGCCAACTTCCCAGATAAATGTCTGAAGTCTCCAACTCTAGCTCTTGGTCATGGATCACAAATACCTCCCATCCAACACCCCATAGATTGATCGGGTATTGTAGTAGCTCAGGTTAAGCCTGTAGGCCCAGTGTAAGAAAGAACTTAAGGAGCCCACAGTTCCTCAATGCATCCAGACAATTTGGATCTTCCAAATCCATTTGGTCTATTCCTTCATGCTCACGTTCTTTCCACTTGATCACCATCTTTTTCACTCTGATTTGCCTACAAACAACCCACATTTGATTAACATCAGTTTTTGTAAGGGAAAAATCTGAATTGAAGAAATAAAATTGGGCGAAAATTGAAAAAATTTAGTTCTCTATGTGGGTGCAACTATTTTCAAAATAGGAGTGCCGACAGCGCAAGTCCCCATGCAAAAAACCCCTGATCGACGCGGTCCCATGCCTAGATCCCGCACCGACTAAGGGTGAAATATTTTTGCCAAAAATCCCTCAAAAACCCTGAAAAGATGGTGAAATTCTTAAAAACGTGTATTAATGCAAAGATTAAGGCCTCAACTCTTACCTGCAATAGACGGTTCAACAATTGGCCTCCTAGATCCGCAGAAATCCACTCCTGAAGATTTAGGGAACAAGTGGGTAAAAATTGCTCCAAATGAGGTAAATAGGGTAAATGGTAAAAATGTTATACTTTTTTTCCCTTTTTATAAGCTTTTCGCTCTGTTTTAGGGTTATAAAAAAGTATTTTCGCCATTTTTCCTTAGAAATTGATAATGCATTTTCTTCATGTGCAGTGACAGGTGATGGTTTATCGATGGTGATACGAAACTAGAGTTGTATTTAAGCTCTTTTCCGACTCGTAGAAAACTGAAATGAAAAGATTGTTGAGTATTTTTCCCTTTTTGACTCGTTAAAGAAAATAAAAATGGGGAGTCTGCTTTAAGCCCTTTTCTGACTCTCAAAACACAAAAACGTTGTCGAGTTCTTGTTGTTTTGACCTCGTAAATGGTTTCAAAACATTTTTTACCCAGTATACATTTAGCCCTTTTTTGGGCTGGGATAAACTTTTTACGAAAAAGGTACTCCTTAGCTGACATGGCCAAGAGGTTCTTTCGAGTATTGTTTTCTACCTTTTCGGGCTGGAGAGACAACTTTATGAAATCGAAGCTTTTGGAGTTTTCTTTTCCGTGTCCTTTTCAAACTCTCTAAACATAAAAGAGATACCGAGTTTTCCCTTTGTCAAACTCGTTAAACTTTAAATGACATTGGATTCGTCAGCATGATGGACACGAGCTTCTCATTCCTAGGGCTTGTTAATCTTACTAGGTTGAATATATCCGAAGGATGGACTTACATTACAGGCATATGTTATCACCTTCAAGCTTGTGATAAAAAATAATTAGGGTACCTTCCAGAAAAATAGTAGGAAGATTCTCTCTATGGACAGAGACAACCCCTCTAGCCAAGGGGAGAGGGTCTATCCACAAACAAGACAATCTAATATAAGTTCCCTTAGATTGAGGATTGTTAAGATCCTACCTCTTGTATCGCTAATCCTTATTTGATGAAGTCCTTGTGCCTTTGCTCTAGCGATCATCTCCTTAGTGTCAATCAAGCACCTGAAACAATGAGACAAGAAACCAAAGCACACATGATAGCATACAAAATATTCAATCTTCTTAAGTGGCTAAGGAGTCTTAAGCTACCAACTAACATATGAAATTAATATAGGAAACAAAATATCAATTGTATTATTATGACAAAAATGAAAGTACAACCTTCACCTTAGCGTTGCAGGTCTCCTTTGACGTGTTCGGGTTCCACCACCACTGTTAGAATCTCATGATTCACCCTCAAAACAATGGAAGTTTAAGACTTCTTCCTCTTTTCTATAAACCAAACAAAACTACAAGCTTATTTTCCCTTCACAAACACAAACTAGAAGGTTAAGGCTCTCAAGATGGCTATCAAGATTCGCATATTACTCCAGCCCTCTCATTAGCTTGCTGAGGTTGGAAAATGAGGAGTTTATATAGCTTTGATAGAGGGGAAATGGATCCTCTTATGATGGGAGAGGCCTTATCCCTATTGGTTTGTTCCATTTTAATATGGTAAAGGAGCCCAAATAGTCTCTCTTGGCTCTATCTTGCCCAACCATTTACTAGACTTTCATTCAAGAAGCTTCTAGACCTGGAAGCTTTGACTCCATTTTCAAAAACTTTCCAAAAGAGGGTCAATGTGGGTCATGAATGGATTACCAGCACCATTCGATGCTAGGCTCAGTGTCAGACTCTGCAGATCAGCATAGGGAAGCAACTGAGGGATAACGTCGATCTTGAAAACTGAGTTTGAAGGAATATTCTTGGGAAATGATGTAAGAGGGAAATGTTTTGTATATGAAGAGGGTGTAAGGACATGTTCTTCATGGCAAGGAAACACATGAGGGTCACTGTAGAGGTCCTCTAGGATCAAAGAACGAGGAGTACAGGGATAGTGACAAAATGATGTGTAACAAGAAGGCACAGGGATATCTTCAGACTTTATGAGGGATGTAATCAACTATAACACCAATATCTAATCCTTCCTCCTCCCTTTAGGCCTTCCCATGTAGATGTATTTATACTTCTCCAAATTAGTTTTTTTTTTTTTTAGTTGGGAACAGTTAGGCCACAGGCTATAGTAGCTGGGTATCCGTTAAAACCCGTAAACCCCGCCCGAATTAAGGGATATTATATATTTTTTAATGTTTTAACACATATACGCGAGTTGGGTATAGGTTGACCCGCGTGTACACGTGCTTTAGATATGTTGTAAATGGTGCTATAACAAATATACGAGGGGTGGTAAATGGTGTTATAGCAATTTTGGATATGTGGTAAGGATGATCATAGGAGGGACTATGTTATGCAACCATCTCACAAAATAGAAGAAAGATAGATCAACGACTCCAAAATCAGCCTCTTCGAGGGGGAAACCTCCTTTACATTGCACAAATGAACAATTCTTGGATGATACAAATGACAAGGCCTCTTTTCTATATATAGGAGTCTAAGGGGTAACTATATAATCAAAGCCGACACAACAATAATAATGTAAGGGCACAACAATAAAAATAGTGGGCTTCTATGGGGCACAATAATAACAATATGGGGACAACATGGTCACAACAATAACAATAAGGGGCTACAATGACAATAATAATAAGGGAATACACTAGTATTATAGGAACCTAACATGCCCCTCTCCTTCAGAAAAGTGTTGTCCTCAACGCTTGAGTAGTTCTAGATGCTTTTGTATTTTATTCTCATCCTCCCATGTGGAATCTTCAGCGAGTAAGTTCTTCCACTTGATGAGAAACTCTGAAATTGATTGATTTCATAGCTATCAATTTCTTGTTTCTCTGACTTCTTCAGGTTCCAGTATGATTTTTCTTTCCTCCTCAAGTTCTTGAAATATTGTTTGAACTAGGAGCTCATTACCTATAACCTTATTTAAGCATGAAACATGGAAAACTGGGTGCACTCAGGAAGCTACATGAAGCTCCAATTCATATGCCATAGTACCAATATTTTGCAATACCTTGTACGGACCATACTACTTTGGTGATAGTTTATTATCCTTCTTAGCTTGCTTGAGGGACATTTGTTTGTATGGTTGTAGCCGTAGAAATACCCAGTCATCCACATCAAAACTTCTTTCGCTGCGATGTTGATCTACCTATTATTTCATTCTATTCTTTTCCAAAGTGAGATTATCCTTTAAGAGTTGGAGAACTTGTTGTTGATGCTCGATGTGATCTTCTAATGCTTGAACCTTATAATTTTCTCTTAAATATGATGTGATGGATGATGGATGATATCTATAAAGTTCCATAAATAGGGTCATTTTTGTTGCATTATAGAAGGAAGTGTCATACCACCATTCAGCCAGAGGCAACCATTTAACGCATTATGTATGTTTATCATATACAAATCAACGAAGATATCCTTCCAAACATTTGTTCACTATCTCAGTTTTCCCATCAGATTGAGGATGATAAGATGAGTTATGAGCTAATTGAGTAGCCAGACAAGAAAATAATTATGTCCAAAATTTTCCAGTGAAAATGGGATCTCTGTCGCTTACAATAATCTTTGAGTTTCTATGTAGCTTTTGAATTGTTTCCATAAATGCAGTAGCAACTGTATTGGCTTTAAAGGGATGAGATAATGCACAAAAGTGTGCATACTTGGTAAGTCTATCAACTACCACCATGATGACACTCTTTCCTTTAGACTTGGATAAACCTATGATAAAATCCATTGAAACCTCCTCCCAATGTTGACTTGGAATGGATAAAGGTTGTAATAGACCTGGGATATTAACTGTTTCAACTTTATTTTGTTGGAAAACCAAACATTCTGCCACAAACTTTTGAATACCAGATTTAAAGCCATCCCAAAAAAAATCCTTCTTAACCCTATGGTAAGTTTTTTAAAATCTTGAGTGCCCTCCTAAGGGAGAGGTGTGCAATTCCATAAGAATCTTTTGTTTGAGTTTGGAATTGTTACAGAGGTATAAGCGATCTTTGTACCATAATGAATCATTTTTCCAGCTAAAGGTATTAGATGTATTGGGATCTTGTTGTAACTTTTGAATGAGTGCCCACACTTCTTCATCAATCTTCCATTCATCCCTTGCTTCTTTTATCCCATCTCGTTGGATAATAGAAATGGCACAAAGCAATTCTTCCACATCCTCATCCTTTCTTGAGAGTGCATCTGCAACAAAAGTTTGTTTCCCTTTTTTGTAGATGATTTCAAAGTCATAACCCAACATCTTTGTGACCCATTTATGTTGCTCTTCTGAATATAATCTTTGTTCTAAAAAGTATTTAAGACTATCATGATCCGTTTTTACCTTGAAGTGTCTTCCCATTAGGTAAGGTTGTCATTTCTTAAGTGCATGTAGTATTGCCAACATTTCCTTCTCATAAATAGCTTTGTGTAAATACTTTCCTTTGATTAGACAACTTTCAAAAGCAATGGGTCTTTCTTCTTGCATTAAAATAGCACCAATTCCATTTCCTAAGGCATCGCATTCCACAATAAAGGTTTTTCTGAAGTCTGGCATAGCTAAGACCGGTGCCTGGCACATTGCCTCTTTAATATGTTCAAAGGCCTTCATTGCTTCTGCAGCCCAATAAAATGTATCTTTCTTCAATAATGTTGTTAGAGGTGCTACTATTATCCCATAATTTTTAAATAACTTGTGATAGTACCCTATCAACCCAAGAAATCCTCGCAAAAGCTTTATGGATGTGGGGATTTTCCATTCCTTAATGGATTTAATTTTGCTAGGGTCTACCTTAACACCTTCATGAGAAACAATATGACCCAGATATTCCACCTCTTGTACTCCAAAGAAACATTTGGAGGTTTTTACATATAATTGTTTCTCCTCCAATAGTTTGAGCACCGTGTCAACATGTTGAACATGATCCTGTAGAATTTTGTAGAATTTTTCTACAAATCAACTAGTTTTGATACCATGTAGAATTTTCTAGAATTTTTCTACAAATCAGCTAGCTCTGATACCATGTAAAACTTTTTCTACAAATCAGCTAGCTCCAATACCCTGTAGAAATTTCCCATCTGTAGATCACCTAGTAATGCAATGTACTAAAGAAAAACACTTGATCTACTTCTACAAACAATTTAGTGGAAGCTTAATCAACCATGAGAAACATCAATAAGAACACATATAACTGATAAGAAGGAATCAATCACACATAACACAAAAGAATTTACCTGGGGAAAGCACCTGCCTAAATCCCAATCTCTGTATTATCATACAAGTGGAAATATAGTCTGGATTACATAAAGCCTTAGCTCGGAAGCTATCCAGCTCTCAGTACAATCCCTCTGCTACTCATAGACAGTCAAAGGTTTCTCACAAACCTTCTCCTTTGCCCTCCAAGCCTCCTATTTCTTTGTGCAGTTTCCTTGGGGTCCAGTGCTGCCACCTGTGTGAATTGGCCTCTTCACACACTCACTGACCTCTAATCTAACTACACAAACCTGAAGGAGATCAATCCTCATCATGGATGAGCTTCCTTTATAGGAAAAATATTCATCCAACTGATAGTACACTGTCCCTTCTCTGATCTCAACTGGGTCTCTGTTTGAACTAACATGCCTCAGTTATCCATGAGAGAATACTCAGTTATCTGAAAATAACAGTTGCCACATGCATGCAAGCATCAACAAATTGTATCTCATTAATTTAACAACTTGTTAAATTAATCTAACTAAACTTGACTAAGTTAAACTAAGTCAACTGATCCTCTCAATATAGAACTCATCCTTAATTCCTCAATCAATGGAGCAAATCAAGGACACATTCCCCAATTAGTGGAGAAATAATTGCATGTTCTCAGAAAGACTTCAAGTTTGATTTTCCTTAACTAAATAACTCATGGAGACTTAATTAATTAATATTCCAAACTGCTGGTAAGACCAAATTTGAATTTTCCTTCCTATTCTATGTAGAAATTTTAAATAATAAACACATATTCAATGGAGATTATCCTGATCATGTACTATTGTGGAATACATACACAATACATAAGCTCCTATACGTTGATCATCAATATAGCAGCATCAATAACAATAAAACATCAAGAGCATGCACACATTAACACAGTATGCAACCCGGGGAAAGCTTACAGTTGAAAACCCCACACTATTTGTATATTAATGATTGAGAACATTGTTGGGTTGAGTTATATTATTTCCACATAGTTAACAGGGGGTTTGAGGGGTACCCATAACCCCACTTTAGGAGGTCCGGGGCAGTGCCTCGGAAAATTTTGGTTTTGGACCCTATGTTAGGTTGGGCGGACCCACCTATGGTTTTTTGCATGATTTTCGCACATGTTTTTTGGACGCGATGGTTTTCGGTCCATGTTTTTGGACGCGATGGTTTTTCGGTCCATGGTATTGGATGCTTCGGCATGTATAAATATGTATTGTAACATTGAAAGGAACATAATGAAAAATCAAGCTGGTAGCCCCGGTTTTGGGATCCAATGGGAAATCTCTGTGTATACGTGTTATGCTCTCGCATTTTTATTTTTCCTGTGATTTAGAATTCGTATGTAGGTAATTTTTGTACAGGGTTAAAACTTACATTTGGTATCGGAGTTGTTTTGGCTTCAAGGGGATGCCTTTGTTGCTGAGGGGTTTCGCTCAGGCCTGTGGTAGACCCTGTTCAGTGGGGATCTGCGAGATCGATTATGGTGGTGAAAGAAGATGGCGAGTAGCGGAAAGATAGAGATTGAGAAGTTCAATGGTCAGAGTTTTGAGTTGTGGAAACTCAAGATGGAGGATCTTTTGGTGGATAAAGATCAGTGGATCGTGGTAGATCCGGG
>APFE031120090.1:0-16583 GCA_000404065.3 Pinus taeda | reverse complement strand
AAGGGATAATTAACCGGAAAAAAAAAAACACTCCAAGGTGTACTCGTTTGCTGATCGAGTCCCACATCCTAGGCCTGTTACAAATTCAAGAAACATCATACTAGCATCACTTATTACAATTCCCCGTAGGGTGTGGAATCTGGTTACAAAAGAAAGATGATGAGAAGATAGAAGTAGAGTTAAAAACTCTGTTGACTGATGACATCTGATGGTACAAGTGTCCTCTGGATCATCCTTGGGCATGGAGTCTTCACATAATCATCAGGTGCTACTCCAGTAGTCAACAAGGAGGACATGGTGGAACCCAAGATCAGGGAAGAGATGGCTTTGGACAGCCTCCTGAGGGCCTTGAATGACTTAACCAAGGGCCAAAAAGAAATGTTGGAGGAGATAAAACTGCTGAACAGAGAGAGGACCACTCCTAGAGGGTTTCTATTTGGGGAAACTTCTAGAGCTTCCCAGCCATTCGATCACCCCCACCAGAAGCACAACACCCAACGGCTGGTGGGCCAACTCGAGCCACACTACCCTCTTTCATACCAGTGGCACAAATTGAACCAGAAAGGGGTGAAGACCCCACACAGATGGGAGATCATTTCAGAAAGTGGCAATCTATGGATGCAGACTTCATGGAAGCACTCTCTTTCAGAGATTTCTGCAAGCTCAAGCAGAGTGAGAAGAACAAGGGCTATGGAGGACAGGGGACATAGAGCTATGAGCTGCAAAGGACCATAGGGAGGATGTACTTCCCTACTTTCTATGGCACTGCTAGGGCTTGGGTTGGGAAGATGGACACCTAATTCTAGCTCAACCGGATGACAGAATAGGAAGCCATCAAGATGGCCACGATGCACATGGAGGGGGAAGCCCATGACTAGTGGTTTCATGGCTTGGCCACCCTAGGGCATGCCAATGTGGCTTCTTACGAGGATTTCACCAGGAGGGTGGTGGAATGTTTTGACCAGAGATATCAGGAGGCCCATTTCAGGGAGTTGACCCAACTGTGCCAGATAGGCAACCCGGAGCAGTACATCTCATGGTTTCTGCGAGTATCAGTGATGGTTCAGGATCTATCAGAGGCTCAGAGGGTATACACCTTCATTAAGGGTTTACTTGAGCCCCTGTGTGAACTAGTGAAGTCACGCAAACCTTCCGTGCTGCAGGAGGCAGTTTTGTGCACCAAAGATCTACAGGGGGCATCCCCAAGACTAAAGCACCTTTCCTTGCACAGACCGGTTTCCCACAGAAGGGGGATGAGACTAGACCTCCACCTCAGAGGACCACATAGGGGCGTGGGAAACTAGATGATGAGACACGAAAGGACCTTAGGAGGAGGAAGTTGTGCTTCACACGTAGGGAGAATTGGGCACCAGGCCATCGGTGCACCACCAGCAAAGCACACTATATTGAGGTCTTTTGAGACAGTGACCAGGAGGACGAGATGGAGCAAAAGTGTGGTGTGGGAGATGGTGAGAGTCCAACAGATAGAGGACCACCACCACCGCCTCCACAGGGAGGGACATCCTTTGGCCCATCTAGGGGAGTCCTTGCTTCCTTGTGCAGGGTCCCCAAATTCTTAACGTTGAGGATTAGAGGTACCATACAGGGGCAGCTGGTGTCAGTCCTAGTTGACAGTGGGGCTACCCACAACTTCATAGATTCCCAATTGGTTCTGAGGAGGGGCCTCATCACAACTGAGTTCGAGGGCTTTTCAGTCCTAGTACCAGGTGACCGTACCATGCAGTGCACTTGGTATGTGCCTACTTTGACAGTAGTTATGGGGAACTATTTGATGAAAAACCACTTCTTTGTGCTTGATGTGCCAAACACTAACATGATGATGGGTGTCTAGTGGTTGTACTCCCTTGGGCGAGTTAATACAAATTAGAAGAAACTAGAGATGGAGTTTACCGGGACGGATGGAAAACTAGTAGTTCTCAAAGGCATGCATTCCTATCCACTTCAGATAGTCTCGTCCCACAGGATGGAGGCAGATCTACGACATGGTGACATTGCATGGGTAGTGGAGTTGAGGATTTCAGAGGTTAAGGGACAGGCCTAACCACCACCACCAGACATACAGGCCTTGTTAGATAGATACGCAGTGGTGTTCGGGGACATTCCACCAGGGCAACCGCTAGACAGGGGATTCGAGCACACTATTGAGTTGGAGCTAGGTGTGCAGGCCTATGATTTCAATATAGAGTA
Source organism: Pinus taeda (assembly GCA_000404065.3). Lineage (NCBI taxonomy): Eukaryota > Viridiplantae > Streptophyta > Pinopsida > Pinales > Pinaceae > Pinus > Pinus taeda. Next base: position 14,375 of record APFE031120090.1, on the reverse strand, counting down.
TGTGCGGGGAAAGCACAATGTGGTGGCCGATGCCCTATCTCGGAGGCCAAATGGTCTATCACTCATGAGCATCTACCATGATTGGAAGGCTCAGCTATTGGTAGAGTACACAAAGGACAAGAGGGCATGTGAAACCTTGGAGGGTACCCACGCAGATGATGTTGAATTTTCTAAGTCTATCCGTTAGAAAATTAATTTGTATTCTGCTGGTTTATTCTTTTTACTTGTAAATTCTGAACAAGTTATTTAAAACATATAAATAACGAAATAAACACAATACAGTCTCAACATCTATAGATCATCAGTTGAAAGAAAACAAACACACAAGGGACTGTTTTTTTTGTACAAATGTCCCCGGAAAAACCCAATCGGGAAAATCGGTGCAACTATTCCGAGGGTTTATTATTATGCAGTATTTCCTTGAGTACAACTGGGTGCCTAACAAGCTCACCCGACAGATAAAAATACACAACAGCGATACCTCTCTATTCGGAAACAGGTATTTAGAAAACCTGTCCCATGAAACCCTCTCTAGTGACTTTGAAGCTTAGCGTTGGCCCTTCTGGCATCTGCAATAGCCTCCTACTCCTCTGCAACAGCCTCAAACCTCTCTGCGTCAGCCCTCTGAGGAACTACGCAGCCTTTGGGACCCTTTGCGTCACTCTAGCTGCTCTATGCATGGATGACGCAGTCCCTTTGGCCTCTGCGTTGTCTTTGCTGGGCTCTGCGTGCCCTGCTCTGGCTGCTGCTTCTCGCTCTCTGCCTCTGCACTGGTCTCTTGGCACTGTCTCTGTCTCTCTATCCAGTACTCATTGTCCCTCGCCGCTGATCACTGATTCAACTTTGCTTAGCAACCCCGCTCTAGCAAATCGAATGATTGTTCACTCTAGTGTATTCTCCAACTGACCCTCAAGCCTCCTCTTATACTTTTCTTGTTGGTCCTTCAATGGCTAAGATTAAATCTCTAATCAACGGCTAAGATTAGATTTGGCTTGATCCATGACTTTTGGAACCTTCCAACCCAATTTATATTAATACACATTAATATTTTATTTTTCCTAATTTTAGACTTAGGAACTCCATTAAAATATTAATTATTTTAATATCTCCCAAACCGGGTACAATCTATCCGAGCTATTTCTGGGTCTTGGAGATCTCATGTGCTTTAGCCTCTCCACCAATTTTCATGGCTAGAGCACATCTGATGCTACCCCAAACCAAAAGATGAGCGCTACCAAGTGATGGATGAGGTCATCTATTACAAGGGGCGCATTTTTCTGGTGCCCAACTTGCAGTTGAGGGAGAGAGTGCTCCAGACAGCACAAGACTCACCATTATCTGGGCACCAGGGGTTCCGAAAGACATATATGGCAGCTAGGGAGAGATTCACGTGGAAGGGCCTCAAGGGGGACATGTTGAAGCATGTACAGGAGTGTGAGGCATGTCAGCAGAACAAGGGAGAGCTAATTAACCCTGCAGGATTGCTATAGTCGCTTCTCATTCCCAAGGGGAAATGGAAAAGTATATCTATGGATTTCATCATAGAGCTTCCCACAGTGCAGGGCAAGGTCTGCATTTATGTAGTGGTCGATAGGGGGACCAAATATGCCCACTTTTTCGCCATCCCCACCAGTTACACGGCTGCACAGGTTGCAAAGTTGTTATTTAGGGAGATCTTTCGGTTGCACGGGCCTTCTAAGAACATTGTGAGTGGCAGGGATAGCAGGTTCACGGGAGGTTTTTGGCAGGAGATTTTCAGATTGGTCGGGACCGAGCTCACTCCCAGCACGAGCTACCACCCCCAGACAGAGAGAGTTAATCAATGGCTAGAGGGGTATTTGAGGAACTATGTGACAAGACAGCAAAGGGCTTGGATCTGGTGGTTGCATTTCAGCGAGTACTGCTACAACACCACCCAACACATGTCCATTGGTATGACTCCTTTCTGTGCTTTGTATGGATAAGATGCATTATCTTTTTCTGATGTTGCTTTTGGAGACAACCAGGCCAAAGATTGGATCCAAGAGAGCCAAGACATCCTCAAGGCTCTCAAGGATAACTTGGTGACAACACAAAACCAGCAGAAGGTGTGTGCAGACCAGCACCGGACAGAGAGGAATTTTGAGGAGGGGGACTTGGTGTGCCTCTAGCTATAGCTGTACAGGTAGTCCGTACTAAAGTAGAAGGGGGCCAAGAAGCTACAACCCTGCTTCTATGGGCCATACCGGGTGATCAGACGAGTTGGGGATGTGGCCTATGAGATGGAGCTTCCTCCGGGGAGCAAGATTCATAATGTATTTCATGTCTCATGCCTTAAAAAGGTGTTGGGGCAATAGGTGACAGCAGCAACAGTTACCCCCACTGGATGATGAGGGCCACTTGGTTTTGAAGCCTGAGACCATCTTGGAGAGGAGGGAGAGGCAGCTGAGGAGTAGAACCATCAGGGAGTTCTTAGTACGCTAGAAGAACTTGCCAGATGAGGATGCCACCTGGGAGGGTGAGCAAATTTTGGAACACCCAGCTCTGGGGTTGTTTGAGGGCGAGCAACATTTGGGAGGGGAGGACTGTCATGTCCTTTCTCAAACACATTTGTAATAGGGTGTCTCTACACATTTTTGCACAATTTTGGCTAAGGAAAACAACCCAGAATTTTCGGCATAGGGACTTAGGAGGAAATTCGACTTAATTGGGTTGGTAGTGAAAGATGGGGGCCACCCACGTGGGAATTCGAACTAGGCCATTCGAATGGCTTGAAGGGAATTCGAAGTGTTGGATGGAGGGGCCCACATGAGGCAAGGAAGGCCCACAAAGATAAAAGGAGGAAGAAGCTCTCATTTGGATTCATTCATTCACCTTGCAAATTGAAAATACTTGATTGTTCGCTTTGCTACTTAGCCCAGTCAACTGACTGTTTAGCCACGAATCTCTCAAGCGGGACATTCAACCTTACCTTTGGGGGACCTTGAGTGCCCGCCCTAGGAAGGCAGTTCCATCAGCATTTTCAGGAGATCCAGGAGTTTGTTACAACACTACCATTCAGCGGCACACAGGGAATGCGTATTTCTGGGCCACCAGAAGAATACACAGGAGGAGTTTGAGCCACAATAGATCAGTGACTTGCTGTGAGAGCTAAGGGATCTGAAGGATAGCATTAGGCCATCATGTCTTGAGAGTTTTGGAGCCAGCAAAGCCAACAACCCAATAGTTCGAATTCTAGGCTTGGGGGACAACGCAAAGGGCCAGTGCAGCATTTTCGTGGGTCTTGGGAGCAAGTGCCACAGCCTAGAAACTCATCTGGGAAGTCAAGGAATTTGTAGTAGGGATCATCCCAACACTTTTGGACATTTTCCAGGAGGATTTACAGTTAGAATCCAGCAGGAATCTAGCAGGCCGAGTTTTGCAGTTGCTGCTGAAGTTGGGCTCTTTGGGGGTCGAATTTCAGAAGTCTGAACCAACTAAATTCCTTCGTGGGTTTTTCTGGGTTTAGGCCAAGGAGTCAGGAGCTCGAATCTCATAATTTTCTGAGCACGGGAAGTGGTATTTCCAGCCATTCGAAGTCAACAGAAAGGGCAGTTTTCTGGGCAACGTAGTGCAGATTGGTGCAGCAGTTGTAGCAGCCATCAGTTCAGTGATTTCTCACCTGGGTTTGGTCATGCTTGTCCATTTGAGACAAGCCCAGGTGCACCAATCAATTTTCTATTGTATTTTTCCCTCAAAGAAGTAATAAAATGGCTCAACAGCTCATTATTTCCAGCGTTTCCATGGGTGCTTAGTATCTATTTTGTTTTTATATTTGCTGAACTGATTGTATGTTTGTATATCACTTGTATTCCTACTTAGGAACTTTACACCTTGCTCTTATGACAACAATGATGACAACAGTGCATCAATGGAAGTGTGATGCTTTGAAATCATCTATGCATCTGTGGCCAGAGCATCTAAAGAGCATGTCAACCGAGAAGAAATCTGGGATTCAGAGTATTGGAATGATTTCCTAAGTTGTGAAAATTTTATTGCTTCATCTTTCTACAGACATACAATTTGAGCTCTGTTCAGTTCAATAAATAATCCTCATTAGCGATTGTTCATTAAATAATACTCATTAGTGACTATAACAGGAACCAGTGCCCATACTCAATGATCCTGTAACCTTTCTCTTATGACAACAATGATGACAGAAGTGGTCTTCCTATAAATGATGGTGTGTGATTTGACAAAACTTAGTCTGAGATGTATGACAATATTCTGAGACAAAATGATAGTGAGCCTAGGACAGTGACTCACGACTTTATATGACCACAGCAACCTTGTTCACAAACATATTGTGACAGCAAATAAACTACATAACAAGCAAATGAACAAACTGTTCTAACTTTATGCACTGCTGACCTTAAGGAGAACAGAGCAGCCATCAGGCTTTCTACAGTAAGGGAAGTTTTTCGGAATCATCCTCACGGGTACTATTAACATGTAATCATTGAATACAGTCGAGGTTTGCTTCTTGTATGAAAATAGTAAGAGTAGTTTGAATTCAGAAACTGCTACAGTGTTGCATGATAGTATCTTGTAGCAGGCATATTTGATGTGCCAATAAAACAGTGAACTATTGAAACCTTCAAAGCAGCAAGAGTTTGATATTTGATAATTGAACAGTGATGGCCTATTGAACTGTGAAGCTTTGTAATTGTGTGGTCTTATGGCAGTGATAGTGTTGACATACCAGTGACCCTAACACTATGAAAATTCCTCTGCCTGTGATACTGATATTCTATGCATCAATCACATAGGTGGCAGTGAAAATAGTGGAGTGGAGGCAGTGAAAATAGCAACAGAAGCACTGAGGGTGCTAGCAGTTTTTGTGACAACAGATAGTAGTGGATCAGTACAGCATCAGTATGCAATGGCAGTCATGTAAATAGTAGTCTGGTAATTTGTGCTTGACTGAATCTTTGCATGTGGAGCTGATGTGACTTAATAATGAGCAGTAGTAGCTGTAGCGGTCAAATGGAGTGGTAGAAGAAGAGCAAGCAAAAGCGGCAGTTGTGAGAATGGATAGTGGAAGGTTGAAGCAAATAGTAAGTACAAGCAGTGAGGCAGCATATGTGAAAATTCCAAAAACTGAAATCTTATTATAGCAACTGGTATTATTTCTCCTAACTGATAAATTAATTATTTTTTGAAGAATCTTCGGCGAAAATCACATAGAAAAACTTATGTCGACGCGTTTCGAACCATCCAGTGTGGTTCATCGTCAGGACAAGTTGAAAGAGCAGATCTCATTTAGCACATTATATAGAGAGGGCAGAGAATCCATGACTCAACAGCTAAAAGATAACAGCTAGAAATGACATGATAACGGCTAGTTTGACCAAGATAAAGGAAATTTAATAATAATAATATCACTATTATTATCAAAAATTAATAATTTCAAATATGTTGAAAAAATTAAAATGAATTAAATTAAAAATGAAATTTTAATAGTTAATCATAAACGTCAAACATATTATAATTATTATTAATAATATTTTCTTCTAAAATTAAAATTAATAATAAGTAAATCAAACAATAAATAAATTCAAATATGTTGAAAAAATTAAAATGAATTAAATTAAAAAGTATATAAAATGAATTATTATTATTATTATTATTATTTTTTATTTATTTTTTTTATTTTTTATTTTTTATTTTTTAATGTCAAACATAAAAAATATACACAAAAAAAAATTAAAAAAAGAAAAGAAAAAAAAAGAAAGGAAAAATATTACAATAATAACAATTAATTTAAGGAACAGGTATAATAGTTTTATATTAGAAAATTATATTCATTAAAATCAATTTATATGAATTAATACGCAAAGAACTGCACAAAAATTAATAAATAAGATACAAAAAAAAACTAAATATATTAAGAACCATTAATAGTTTAAATTAATTAACTAATATGAAATTAATATTAGTGAAAAAATTATAAATAAAATGAAAACACAAAGTTTAAAATAAATAATAAAATAAATAATAGATAAAATAATAAACATAAATAATAAATAAATAAATAAAGTTAAAAAATAAATAAATACATAAATAAATAAATAAATACATAAATAAAAAATAATATATATATATATATATATATAGATATATATAATAAATAAATAACTAATAATAATAAATAAATAGATAGAAAACACAAACTTAATAGAAAACAAAAATTAAGGGAGAGAAAGAAGGCAGACAACTAGGAGGAGAGGGCTGGGATCCAACAACTACTAATCTTCCAGCCATCCTCTCTATTCAGATTGATCGGCCTTTTTTCAATTTCAAGGGCTTCTCTAAATTTCCGGTGATGGAATTGAGACACTCTGCAATCACACTAGCCTCCTCGATGCAGACATGATGATTGGTTTTCTCTACATGTTCTGCTAACGCGGAAGATTTAGTTCTCATATGCTTTAGGTCAGCTGCGTGCTCACTAATCCTTTGATTAATGGAGCGACCAGTCTCACCAATATAGGGGGTTCCACAAGAACAAGGAATGATATAAACCCCTTTCATATCTTTGGGGTCGATGGGATCCTTTACAGATCTTAGAGATTTACGAATGGTGTTAAGAGGTCTAAATGTTGCGGGAATATTATGCTTCTTAAGAACCCTCGCAATCTTATCCGTGGTCCCTTGAACATACGGAAGATGGACACCAGGAATTCGCTCTTTAGGCTCCTTCCTCGTAAACGAATTCTTAGCTGCTTTGAGGAAAGCCTTATGTCCCAAGTGTCTGCTATAACCATTCTTGACAAAGACATTAAGGAGATGGGATTTTTCCTCATCGAAGCTATTTTTGTCAGAGATCCTTAAGGCACGAGTTGCAAGGGTGTTGAGAGCCCCCAACTTCTGGGCCGGGAAATGATGGGAACTAGCATGAAGATACTGCTCCATATGAGTTTTCTTGCGAAACACTCGGTGGGAGAGGGAACCATCCTCATTCTTAGAGATAAGAATATCAAGGAAAGGGAGACAACCATCGACTTCTTGTTCCTTAGTGAACTTAATAGCCGAGGATTGACTATTGAGATGATCGAAGAAGAGATCTAACTCTTCTTGGCCATGAGGCCAGATGACATTCGTGTCATCTACATACCTTTTCCAGAGCTTGGGCAGGAGTCGGGCTGAGTTCAGAGCCTTATATTCAAAATCCTCCAAAAAATTGATATGGATCACAGAAGTCTAAGTTCAATAAATTAATTATTCAATTTATTGCTACGGCAACATCGAAATAAACAAACTGCAACCTTCACATATAAAACTGCGGAAAATAAATAGCGTTGGAAATTGAGAAAATACTAGCACACACAAAAATAACACCGTTGTTTTTGGACAAAAGTCCCCAGAAAAATCCAATGCGGGAAAAATTGTGCAGCAAATGAGGGTTTTATTTTATTATGTAGCAGTGAAATCCGAGTACAATCTATGGATGCCCACCTGGCAATCCAAACAACGAGTATTTGATAGGAATAATTAGAGAGAAAATTCTCTCACCCCAGAAGCAATCCTGACACTGGCTTCTATGTGAAAATTTGGTGACCCGAATCCTATTGCAGCAACTGGAAATAATTCTTCTAATTGTTAAATTAATTTTTAACAATTTATTTACTGTTTCCTACAACCAATATTGAATAACTCACTGCAACCTACACAAACAAACTACGGAAGAAATAAACACTGGAAGAAATACTAGCACACATAAAATTACAGAGTTATTTTTGGACCAATTTCCCCGGAAAAACCCAACTTGGGAAAACCAGTGTAGTAGTGAGGGTTTTATTTTAATACGCAGCAATGAAATCTGAGTACATTTGTGGAAGCCCAACTGGCAATCCAAACAGAAAGAAAATCTGAGCAAAATACTAAAGGGAATTACCCTTCTGCTACAGGCAATCTCTAGCTCGACATTTCCTATCAAAACTCTGTAGAAGTTTCTAAGCCTACCAGTTAGAACCCTCCATGCACTTTACTGATTTATTCCTACCTACTTGTTCCATTACTTAACAAGTTATTTACAATGTAAGTATTGAAAATAAACACTAGTGCATGCTCAACATATTACAGATCATCAATTGAAGGAAACAGATACAAGCACACAAAATGACACTGTTATTTTTGGACCAATGTCCCCGAAAAAACCCAATGCGGGAAAACCGGTGCAGCTATCTGAGGGTTTTCTTATTAAGCAATTTCAAAGTACAATCTGGGTGCCAAATCCGGCCTACCCAATAGAGAATTCCCTTGGCACTAGTACCACTCAGTCTGAGACAAATGTCCCAGTTGAAACCCCAAATAAACCCTCTGGAAACTCCTCAGCTCCAATCTGCCCCAGAAACCGCAACGTTAGCTTCTCTGGACTGCGTCAGCCTCTCTCTGCCCAGTGCTAGCCCTGCGTTGGCTCAGGAGACCTTGTATCATCCTTCTGGCCTTCTGCGTCAGCTACGCTGGCCTCTCTGAAGCACTGTGCAACTCCTGGCTGCCTCTGCGTGACCCCTGGATGCTACTGCATCACTCTCTCTGGCTCTTGTGCTGATCTCCCGGCATTATCTCTACTTCTCTGTCTCTCTGTACTCACTGCCCCTCAGCTGCAACTCCGATCACTGATTCTATCTCTCTTAGCAAACCCTGCTCTAGAGAATAGAATGATTGATCATTTGGTGTACTCTCCAAGTGACTCTCAAGCCTCCTCTTATACTTTCCTCGTTGACATATCAATGGCCAAGATTAAGTCCCTAATCAACGAATAAGATTAGATCTGGCTTGATCCATGTCTTTTGGACCATTCTAACACAGTTTTATATTAATCCACATTAATATTTTAATTTCCCTAAGTTTAGACTTAGGGACTCCATTAAAAGTATTAATTATTTTAATATTTCTCAAATTGTTTAGAATCTGCCCAAATCCTTTCTGGGTATTGGAGATCTCATGTGCCCCAACCTCTCCACCAAATTTCGTGGCTAGAGCACATCCAATGCTACCCCAAATCAACACTCCCTCTTAGCGAGGATTGTGCTCTAGCAATACTCCTCATTGAGTATCAGCCTCTGCGCAGCCTCTTCTTGGCTCGAACTTGATGATGCAGGCACTGTGTCACCCCTTCCTTGCTGCTTTGCTACTAGGAACAACTTGTGTCACTCGGGACAACTCTTTTCTGCTGCTATTGCTCTGCTTTGTTGATGTCCTTAGTTCTCCTGTGATCTGCAACCACCGTCTGATACCATGTTGAAGTTTCTAAGTCTACCAGTTAGAAACCCTCCATGCACTTTACTGATTTATTCCTACCTACTTGTTCCGTTACTTAACAAGTTATTTACAATGTAAATACTGAAAATAAACACTAGTGCATGCTCAACATATTACAAATCATCAACTGAAGGAAATAGATACAAGCACACAAAATGACACTGTTACTTTGGACCAATGTCCCCGGAAAAACCCAATGCGGGAAAACCAGTGCAACTATCTAAGGGTTTTCTTATTAAGCAATTTCAGAGTAGAATCTGGGTGCCAAAATCTGGCTTACCCAACAGAGAATGCCCTTGGTAGTAGTACCTCTCAGTTTGAGATAGATGTCTCGGCTCAAACCTCGGATAAACCCTTCGGCAGCTCCTCAGCTCCAATTTGCCCTAGAAACCCCATTGTCAGCCTCTTTGGACTATGTCAGCCTCTCTCTGCCCAACACTGGCCTTGTGTCATCCTGAATAGGCTTGCGTTAGCCTCAGGAGGCCCTACGTAAGCCTTCTGGCCCTCTGCATCAATTACGTTGGCCTCTCTAAAGCATTCTGCAGCTCCTGGTTGCCTCTGTGTGGCCTTTGGCTACTACTACGTCACTCCCTCTCGCCCCTGCGTTGATCTCCCGACACTATCTTTGCCTCTCTATACTCACTGCCCCTTAGCTGCAACTCCGATCACTGATTCTATCTCTCTTAGCAAACCCCGCTCTAGAGAATAGAATGATTGATCATTTGGTGTACTCTCTAAGTGACCATCAAGCCTCGTCTTATACTTTTCTCGTTGACATATCAACGGCCGAGATTAAGTCCCTAATCAACGACTAAGATTAGATGTAGCTTGATCCATGTCTTTTGGACCATTCTAACACAGTTTTATATTAATCCACATTAATATTTTAATTTCCCTAAGTTTAGACTTAGGGACTCCATTAAAAATATTAATTATTTTAATAATTCTCAAACTGTTTAGAATCTGCCCAAACCCTTTCTAGATATGGAAATCTCATGTGCCCCAATCTCTCCACCAAATTTCGTGGCTAGAGCACATTCGATGCTACCCCAAATCAACAAACTCGGCCTTCTGGAGCACTGCGTCAACCTCTATGGTGCTCTGTGTACCTGGATGGACGACTTGCTTCGGACTGGGCTCTGATGATGTTTTTCTACCTCTGGAAATTAATAAAATCGTCTCCCTGGCTCTCCGGGACTCCTTCCTGGCCTCTGGAACTGAGAACAATTTTTCTTCTCTCCAAATCGAACTGCCTGACTGAAGTAACTACGCTGCCCTTCAAAGTTGCCTCTCTGGGATACTTCGGCTCACTTGCTATTGCCTCTCCAGATTTGGAAAATCTTTCCTCCGGATCACTGTCTCTACCCCTCACTCACTGCTTCGATCGCACTGGCTTTCTCTCTGGCAACTGACTACTGCTACTCTGGAAATCGATATGTTCATGAAATTGAACCTCTCAAGTGTACTCTCCAAGTGCCCATCGACTTCTTCTTAAAATCCTTTGTTGAGACTTCAACGGACAAGATTAGATCTTAATCTATAGCTAGAATTAACTTGAAGTCGATCCGTGTGAATTTCCAGAAGATTCACACCATAACTTAATTAATTCTAATTAATTAGTCATATTCCCTAAGTTTAGACTTAGGAAATATTTAAAAAACGACTAATAATCTAATTAAGTCACTTCTAGGTGGAATTTCTAGAAACGATTTCTGGGTTTTGGAGATCTCATGTATTCTAGTCTCTCCACAAAATTTTGTGGCCAGAACACATCATATGCTACGAAACTAACATTCTAAAGAAAAAATGGTTGTCCAAACCCCAACATGAACCCTTCTGTGTTGCCTCTCACACGTGTGGCTCAAATCTACCTCTGAGCATGTCATCTAACCTGTCTCTGCTACTGGAAGTGACTCCCCAAGACTTTGGAAGACTTCCACGGCTTCTGGAAACTGAATCGGCCTCCTCAGCTAAATCAGACTGCTTTGCGTCAGCCTCAGCGCTGCTTCTACGTGGATCACTTCTGTCACTTGCTGCTACCTCTCCGAATCTGAAAAATATCCTCCAAACTCACTGTCCCTACCCCTCACTCACTGCTTTGATCTCTGGCTCTCCGACAACTAACTGCTGCTACTCTGGAAATCAATCTGCCAAGGAAATCGAACTTCTAGTGTTCTCAAGTGTGTTCTCCAAGTGCCCATCGACTTCCTCTTATAATCCACTGTTGGAGCTCCAATGACCAAAATTAAAACTTAATCAATGGATAGAATCATCTTGGAATCGATGCATGTGAGTTTCTAGATGATTTTCACCTTGACTATATTAATACTAATTAATTAACTAGTTTTCCTAAGTTTAAACTTAGGAAACATTAAAAAAATTGGTTAATAGTCTAATTAAGTCACTTCTATGTGGAATTTCTAGAAACGATTTCTGGGTCATAGAGATCTCATGTATTCTAGCCTTTCCACCAAATTTCGTGGCTAGAACACATCTGATGCTACAAAAACTAACCGCATACAATGCGGGTAGCATACAGAAAGGAAGCAGTGAAACAAATGTGGCAACTACAAAAGTGTGTGGACATCAAAGGTAGTGATAGTAGCAACAACAGTAACATCAATTGTTGCAGCAATAGAGAAGTAACATTCAGTGGTAGTGACTTATGTGCAACACATTGTAACTGTGCCATTATCCCTAGTATGGGAGCCCAATCACTTAAGGAGCATTAGCTTCCTTTCAGCTCACTGGTAAACATTAGGGAGTCAAGCACTTCCTTCCGAATTTCTCTAGAAAAAGGTTATATGTACATTCATACATTATACAACGCTTTGTTCAACCAAATCTTGTGTACTGTCTCTTTGTTGGTTTTTGCACCGTTTGATGTGATGTTTGTTTGTTAATGCTCTGAATGATAAATGAACTAAACAACCGAAAAGAGAGGGAAATACTAATTCACCCCCCTCTCAGTATTTCCTACACACATGTTCAAATTTTTCCTCCAAGGGGTGCGTATTTCCTTGAGGCGTGCCCCCCACAAACCACTAAAACTCTAATTTTTACACATCTTTCATAAGTTTGGCACCAAAATTGTATTATTCCCAAAATTGAAAAATTATGGAACTCCCTTAGCAAATTTTATTGAGAAAGGACATTACAGTGGTCCCCTCCGGAATGTTGCTTGCCCTCAAGCAATTGTAATGCAGGGTTCTGTAAGATCTGCTCACCCTCCCAAGTGTCGTCATCAACCGAGAAACCTTTCCTTCTGTCGAAATATTCTTTGATGACCCTGCTTCTCAACTTCCTCTCCCTTGTGTCCCAAATAGCCTTCGGTGTTAGTATCAAGTTCTCCTCGTCATCCAAGGGAGGCATCTTAGTAGCTGCTGTTAGCGCTTGAAATTTCACCTCAGGCTGAAAAAGGCAAACCTCAAGGCAACATCAAACCATTTAGCCTCGTAGCTAGCCCTACGGGGCAGGAGAAGGCTCTCTCCGGTCAATCTCAGTAAAATCTTTAATGGATGAGATGACCAATAGGGTAACACTGATATTAGGCTAGTAAACTGATCAAAAGGGTTGATTTGGGGTTTTTAGGGTTTTTGGTGGCAAATTGAGGGGATGGCAATTTTGGGTGCGGGGATGGGACACAGTTTCTGCAGGGGTTTCCTTGGGGCGAGGTAGGAGACAGCGTTGATGCCTTTAACTGAAGTGAATTGTCAGGAATGAAAGGAAGAGAGCTAAAGAGAGCAAACAATGACTTTGAATTCTCTTTAGACAGTAGAAAACATTGAAATTAAACAAACTTAAAAGCAGAGCATGACAAGCATGAATTCTTACTTTAACACTTCATTTGTTTAATGTGCAGAAGTAAAGAAAGGAAATGAATCACATAACAAAGCTTACAAGAACATTGAGAAACACACCATCAACACATGAGTCCACAAGAATCCCAAAGAGGACTGCAAAACCCTGGTCTTCCTTAGCCAAAAATTGCAGAGATACAGTGAAATAATACAATGATAGCTTCTCCCTCCAGAGTCCAACCTTCCAACCCCTGAAAATGACTAAGAAAGTACATAATATAGGCAAGCTAACACCTTTCCTTGCCTCTAGGGGTCGAGCTCATCCTTCAAGGAGTTGTTTTAACCACTTCTAAACTTAGCACTACAAATTAGGCAATCATAACAACTTGCCTCTATAAACTTGGAAACCAATTTATTCATTTAATTTGTACCCTTTTCATGCATGAATCTTCTAGAAGACTTACGTAAGGGTAAAAGTGTCTAAAAAGTACCATAATTATATCAAAGAGAATCATCATTCACCTCAAAACCATACTGAGTCAAATCTGCGTTTTCTGGGCTGTACAGTGCATTTCTGGGCAATTCTGCGTGACATGTCGCGCCCCCTGCCTGACATGTCGCGCCCCTTTGGAGCCATGTTTGGGGCACTTGCAGGTGGCCCAATTGAGAAAACGTGGGCTTGTTGGAAAGGTATGTGAGTCTACTTTCCAACCCAACTGGAATTTTTGGATTTGGAGTTCATTTGCCCTATCAAAAATCAATTCTCCCAAGACAGCTTTCTGCAGTTCAAAAGCAATTCTGCCTGACATGTTGCGCCCCCTGCCTGACATGTTGCACCCATTTGGAGCCATGTTTGGGGAACTTTCAGGTGGACAAATTGGGCAAGAGTAGGCTTGTTGGAAAGTTCTATGAGTCTATTTTCCAACCCAACTGGAATTTTTGGATTTGGAGTTCATTTGACCTGTCAAAAATCAAATCTCCCAAGACTAGTCAAAAAGTGCCAAATGAGGCTGCCTCAAGGAAGAGTGCTGTTGCAGTCAACTTTTGAATGCCTTCCTCAACCCCAAATTTAGCTCATGATAGCTCATTGGAAAGATCCTTGTGTCTAGTTATCATTTTACCCATCAAGAAAATAATTTGGCCAACCAAGCTAGGAGAAAACGTGATTTTCCCAAGGTCACTTCAGAGGTGTCTTTGATTCTCCTAAGGCAACGGTATTCTTGACATTTCTCTCAAACCATGACACCTGTGTAAAAATTGAAGGAGTTTTTTCTTCTTTGGCAGGTTTTG
>APFE031120088.1:114510-161723 GCA_000404065.3 Pinus taeda | reverse complement strand
ATATATATATAACAAATCCTACATGTCCTGTTCCGGGGGGTCAACGTGTCCGAATCCGACACCACGAATCTCGAATCCTACATGTCCCGAATCCCCGTGTCAGGTGACTTAGTCTGCAATAAGTGTGCATAGAGGTTTCTGAATGTGTCCATGCCCAACCCAAGCCCAGGCACTGCTAACGGGCACAAACTGCATCCAAAATGTAAGCAAACATGTATATCTCTACTTGTTGACCCTTGGGTGAATGTCGAGGTTCTATCACTTGTTCCTTCAACCTGAGAGTTAACATGTCGAACTAGTTGCAAGGTCTTCCTTTGCTTGCTAGTTGATCCAACGCAATCACCCAACTGTGCGGGAAGGTGTCTATGCTCTCTTGGCCATATAAGCAGCATGAAAAGATGACCAAATACTGATATGCCTTCCATGGTATCTTTGTCTTGTAAACCTCGCTGGGTGTCATCCTGAACTTGGATGTCTCTTTCGCCCAGCTCTTCAAAATATCTCTTGAGTTTACACCAATGCTGGGTTTGCTGAAAGGTTTCTCCATTATGATCACTGGTTATGGCAAGTGATACATCTCCTGAAATTCCTTCGTCTTGAAGGTAGAAAGTTGTGTTCCACTGGCACTGCTCAACACCATTGTCTCAAGATCAGTATGCGAGAAAATCCAGTGGATCATGTATGTGCATGGAAACGCGGGATACCTGCATGCAATCTGGTACAAGCCAGAGTTGTAAATGTTGACATAGACCTTACGATCTTCTATATTTTCTTCAAATGTGCATGAGAATGTATCATTGATGTCCTGTC
The DNA here is from genome assembly GCA_000404065.3 of Pinus taeda. Classification (NCBI taxonomy): domain Eukaryota; kingdom Viridiplantae; phylum Streptophyta; class Pinopsida; order Pinales; family Pinaceae; genus Pinus; species Pinus taeda. Next base: position 160,913 of record APFE031120088.1, on the reverse strand, counting down.
ATTTCATCTTTGATATCTTTGTCTAAGAACAACTCGGTGTCTTCGTAGATAGGCAAGCTCATAGCACTTGTTCAACTGCATCTCCAGTTACGCCCTCGATAGTGTCATTTGACCCTCCTCTCTTTGAGGCCATTGTACCTGAAATGCTGAGAGACGATCAAACACCTATGATCCCTGGAGACATAGAAACACTCATGGTAAGAAATATGTCAGTGGAAAACAAAAACAACTTTGAGGGCTGACATGCAACATGCCCAAGTGACTCACTGGGAAGATTGCGCAATTTTTACCGAGAGGTTGAGAGACTAACTGCCAAAACTATACAAGGGGCAGTCCAGGTTGTTAAGGGGATGACTGGTCGTTGGAACTGCGCAATGCACAGTCCAGCGTGGCCCGCTGAGGACTAAAACTACGCAATGACATGCAAACCCAACAAACTGCATTACACAATTTCTAGGGCTAACAAGGCACTGCCTCCCAAAATTACGCAAAGCAAACCTGGAGGCCAGTGCTAGGCCAGGCTTATGAATTTTCTAGGAGGAAGACAGAGCCAATGCGCATTTCTAGCCGAGAAGGCAAGGTATGGGCCAAGGCGAGCCTAGACCCGCCGATGGGCGACTGAAAACATGAAAAGTTCTGAATGCGTGACGAAGTTAATTGTAAACAAAGTGAATTATCATGCATGCAAATAGTGAGTGCGGGATTCAGAAAACGAGAAAACAAGCATGTGTGTGAAGCGAGTCTCCGCAACGACAAACGTCAGTGCAGAAACAGTGCCATGCATGCAACAGCAGTGAGATGCAACGAAAAACTTAAAGCAACGCTTCTACAAACTAACATGCATTAAAATGACAGCAAGCATTCAACAAAACCAAGCAAACAACATTCACACAAATCAAAATACAAAAAGTGAACAAAACGCAACAAAAGGCATGAAAAGCAGACTTACCCAAAAAAAGTTGAGTTGAATGTGCCGAAGACTCCTAGCTGCGATGTGGGATGTCAGAGCTCCAAGATCAATGTGAAGAATGAGCTCTACAGTGTCGAATAAATAAATCTTGATAAAGATGAAGCTTCTGACGTGCATGCCACAAATCTAGAAAAAAAACGACACTTGCAGGGAAGCTTCTAAAACGATCTTTGCATATAACCTCCAGCTGCTAAAAATAGATCCCTAAAATATAGGGATGTTTTTTTTCTTTTTGCTTTTTTAGAAAACAATGCCCATGCATGAAAATCAAAATTTCTCAGTCCTGTGGGAACTGGTCAACCCGAAAGCACATGCAAAACTCTGCAAGCCTGGGGATGAAATTTGCGCAATTTCTGGGCTGAGCAAGACTGATTGTCCCTCATGCATTGCACAATTTCTAGACTAAAGTCTTGGCTGTCAATTAGAATTGTGCATTTTTTGAGTTAGGGCCCAGTGTTGGGCTGAATTGCGCACTTTCCAAAGGGAAGGTTGCGTGGCTGGATTGCGCATCTCTGGAGCCCAGCAGGCAGCCCATCTGGATTACACAATTTCTGGAGGGAAGCCTGGTTCCTCTCCAGAATTGCGTAATTTTCTAAGCGAGCACCTTAGCCAAAAAATGACAAGTATGGAATGTCAGCGTGCGGGTGGGAGGCAATCAAGTTGACCAACAAAAGTTGGTAATCCATTGAAGCTCGGTTGAAGCCTATCTACTCGGACAGTGCAAAACATGTTTTTAAGGATGGTTGGTAGGGAGGCTCCAAAACAAAGCTAAAGCAAAATTTTGGAGGGTTGTTGTAGCCAAAAAAACAGGGTCCAAGAGGCATGATAAGTACATGAGGTACCCAACTTAACAAGATAATTTTCATCCATCCTAGCAAAAGTATAACCCATTATCGACCTCACCATTTGAATTTCAAGTTATCCGAAGTAAAACGCTGAGGTCAATGGAAGTAACCTCTTACATCAAAAGCATGTTTGAAGGTGGATGGCTAGGAACATCTTGCTCCCAAAGCACATTTGAAGAAGTATTAAGGCTAGAGAGCCAAGGTGAACATGATAAATTAGTTGTTGATTAATGGCTCCAAGGGACCTTATAGATACACTAGTTGACAAGCAATACTCCTAGTAAGACAAATATCTCATTGTGTACCTCACTACCCGAATTTCAAATTATCCAAAGTAAAAGGATAATGTGGAAAGCAACCTCTTGCTCCCGAAGCATCCTTGAATTCTCAAGACCAAGGTAACTATAAGAATAGTTTTTAATTAATAATTGGAGTGTAGTGAAAAATCACAATGATATCTCGTATTGTTTTCATAATAATTAATGATAATATACATATCATCATCAAAGTCTTTAAATAATAATATTTATCTTATACCCATGGGTTGTAGTAGTTGGTGATAGGGTGTACTATTAACGCACTCCATGTCTTAAGGTTGGTTCAAAACCTTAAAGATTTATTTTTATAAAATAAAAAATAAAAATAAAAACTTAATCTCACCTTCAAAATACATCATCTCACCTAACTCTTATTAATCACCAAGATAGTGTTGAAATCTAATTCATGATGCATAAATATGCACATTTTATAAATCAAAAATCATATTGTTACAAAATTGAAACTTAAAGGATGTTTATTAAAATTTTAATTTAAATTATAGTTACATGTTGATATAAATAAATTACAAAAAAATAAACAAAATTAAACTTTACTATTTACAAGTGCATTAGAGGGAAATAACCCTAAGATACGTGGTAAAAATACAAATATAAATGTGTTATATTATAAATAAATAAATGCACATTAAAAAAGTACTAGAAATTAAAATAAAAATATATGGATGCCTCTAAAGGCAACCAAGATTATCATGAGATAACCTATAATACAAATTTGTGCATGAGTTCTACACAAATCAAGTGAAAGGTCCCTTCGAAAAGGGAGTTATCCCTTCAAGATGGTAATATGGAGCCACAAAAAAAACATCCCAAGAGGGTTATCAAGCAACCTTATGCAAATCTAGTAATACAATAAAGAAAAAAAGATGAAGAATGAGCACTAGCAATAATTACAAATGATCATGATCCATGAACCATAGTCATACTTACATATTACGTCAATATTCCAACTACGCCCTCACATTGAATAAGGGCCATATAAAATGGCATTATAACACATCTCCCTAAATGGCAAGTCTCCCACACCAATATAATGTCACAAAATAGTGAAGGTGTGCCCCATCAAGATTTTAATGAAGATGCATACAGGTTATTATCCAAAGTGACATAAACAAGTATAATATTTTCCAAATTATAGAGATAATAGATATAATCCACCCAAGCTCTAATACCATTCTAAAATTCACAAATAAAATCAAGAAATCAAATGGACCAAACAAACCCAAATTTCACAACTCAATCACAAGTGTCCTCAAGGGAGATAACCCTAGTGTAATAGTGAGATATAGAAATATGCCCAAATACAAGTGTGCCACCCAAGAAATGCACAAGTACATATGAAAGAAAGAAATTGTTGGATACAAAGGGGCACAAAAGATATAGCTTCCCTTGAGCATAAAACACTTTCTAAGAGAGACCAAGATGATCACAAAATGCCATTATACATAGAATGAATGCTTCACTTATACACAACTCAAGTGACTTGCACCTTCAAAAAGGAAGCATCCTTCAAGAGGGGGTTATGGCCCACAAAACAAGGGCATACATCTTAACAAGGTTATTGAACCTATACATCAAGTTTAACTAGGTTATCCATAAACAAACCTAGTTATACAATAAAAGAATAAAGAATATGGATTTGGCCACCATAAATATAGGTAAAACCATCACATCGTTCATGGCCATATATATATAATTCCAAAATAAAGCTCACTGTTGTGAATTCAAAAAGTACATTTAACAAATTCAAAATACTGAGTGAATAAAGATTATATTTGTAGCATAATTATGGTATTTTGTACAATATAATGCAATTTTCAACAATCAACGACGCCACTCTTTATTGCTTTAAAGACGAAGAATCCCATTACAACTACAAACTCTAGAGCTCCAATGTAACTCACTAACTTCCACTATATGCCACTACATATAATAAAGTGCCCTCTAATGTATTAAAGTGAGGGGAGGTTACTAATTAAAATTAGATTCTACAATGGTGCAAGTTCCTTGATGAGCAAAAATTGTTAGCACCTAGGATAGAGCATCCAACTCGCATGAATGAATTCACTTTGACTCCTAGTTGATTGTGCCACCACTAAAAGTAAACAAAGGCTAGCATACAACACCTTCGCATATAGATATGCATCCCCTAAACTTGAACCATGCATGCAATTACCTAACTTAGCACTCCAACTAATTGAAACTAAACTAATGTTCCTAAATCTGGAAATGGCACATGCAATAATTGCATTGAACACTAATTCTAAAAAATGCAAATTTAAACCTCATACATGCATGTGCCCTCAATTACAAAACTTCCCATAACATCATTTGTTACACTTCACCTATAGGCTTCTCCATTGATGTGCATGCATCCATGTTCAAAACTTCACTATGTGAATTGTTGTGTGCCATCATTAGGGAATCATCACTTTCAAATTGACAAACATAAAGCTAACACTCCATCTCCAAAAGAAAAATGTACACCAAAACAAGTTACTTCCCTCTTCATTTCAATCCTCAAAATATTCAAGGTGTACTTCCCATGTTTAAAGAAGGCTTCATCAAACACTAGAAGTTTAGAATCAATAATTGATCTCAAAGTGAGTTTTGGAACCATCTCACACACAATACTCTATCATAGCATCTCACCATACCTTATCTTCAATTGTTTACTCACCATCAGAAAGCTTGATATCAATGAGAGGAGACATCAACGCAATAAGTCAGAAAATTCCTTTCGAGGATTACTCACCTAAAATGTATTATTAGGTGCTCCCAATTGTCCTTATGCCCCCTATAATATCTATGTTATACATCTCAGCGCCCTTATTGAACTAGACTATATCAAAGCCTCTTTACTTTCATCAAAACCTTGTTGATTTGAATCTTATTTTTCCTCCTCTCTAATCAAAGTTTGGAATACCCAACATATATCTCCCTACACAATTTATGTTGGAGTTCCTTGTGCCTAAAAGGACCATCTGCCCTCCTCAAATTTAACATCTAAACTTACCATTGTCTTCTGCTACATTAGAATATATATTTTGTAAGCCTTGTAAGTCTTGTTGAAACCCACAAATATATCATTGATGCTTTCGAGTGTTCAAACCTTGTCTTCTTTTCATCAAACACATGAATACAAACCAACCAACCGAATACACAAAAATGTGATCCCTAAGGTTTTCATCAAATGAAGGCTTCCTCTATCTCTTGTTCTTTAAAATCCTATGAGGACAAATTCAAACTATATGTAGCTACGTTGCATGTCTCTCCCTATATACACATGGACTAAGCCATGTCATGGATCATTGTTTTCATTGTCTCAATGGGACAAACACCAACCCCATTCTATTATTGATTATATGTTATTGTCAACACCCTCTTGATCTTAACTTCCCTATAGAAAGAATCAAAATCCTTTGAGGTGTATTCTCCTCCATTGTGGGGCCTTGGCACCTTTATCTTCTAACTTATGTGACTCTTGACCAAGACTTTGAATATCATGAACCTACTAAACACTTCATCCTTGGTATTTGTAAAATATACCAAAGTCTATCTAACAAAGTCATCAATAAAAGAGACTATCACAAACTCCCTATCAAGTACTTTGAAGACATTAGTCCACACAAATGAATGAATCAAATTAAAAAAATCTCTTAATTTGCGCTCACTCCTTAATAGTAAGATTGTTAAGCTTATCGTGTGCACAACTCTTGCACTCTCATGTCTTCTCAACCCCACAATCCTTGCACCATGCATGTCCTTTAAAAGAGGTAGTGTTCCATGATGGTAATGATTATTCATTCATCATGAATCTCAATGATCATTGAAGCTCTGCCCAAAACACTAAAAGAAGATTCTATGTTAGCCCAAGAGCATACAAGACATTATGTGATTATAAAGCATTACCCAAAAATATGCAAATGAGACAAACTATCTTGGTCACTAAATGTGGCATCATCACCAAGCTCCACACATATCCCTACATCATCACCAAGCTCCACACATATCCCTACATCTTGCTTTTAAAGCCCATGGAAATCTTTTTTGTTAAGGACTATATCTAGGTGCTCCACTATCCACATACCACCCTACCACCAAAAATGATGGCACTCTCATTCAATATTGCACTCTTACCAAACTAGTTCTACAAGGACTCAACTTCTCAAACAACCAAAATGCATAGTGACCCATCTTGTGACACAAAACATTTCACATGACTCCAATGTTTCTTCTTGAAGACCATGAATCTTCTTCCTTACCCTCACCCAAGTTCCCCTTTCTTAACTCCTCTCTCCTCACCCATCCATCCAAATGAGGGGCTAGGCTGTAAATCTCAACTACTCACTGAAATTGTCTCCAAAGTCTTCTCTTGGATGAAATCATCTTAAAAGCTTTTCAAAAGTAGTTAGCTTCTCACTAGCAAATACACCCTCAAACAAAAGGTTCCAAAATCGAAAAGACCCACTTAGGGCTATGGGCACCAACTCCTCATCCGCGACCTTCATCCCACTCCTCATTCACAACCTTCAACCCAATTGCAGTGCATTGATCTCAAAGCTTGATGATCTTCATCAAGTCACTAACAATTGTCTCTAAATGACCTTCAACCCAATTGCAGTGCATTGATCTCAAAGCTTGATGATCTTCATCAAGTCACTAACAATTGTCTCTAAATGACCTTCAACCCAATTGCAGTGCATTGATCTCAAAGCTTGATGATCTTCATCAAGTCACTAACAATTGTCTCTAAATGTCTATCTCAAAGCTTGATGATCTTCATCAAGTCATTAACAATTGTCTCTAAATGACCTTCAACCCAAACCCAATTGCAGTGCATTGATCTCAAAGCTTGATGATCTTCATCAAGTCACTAACAATTGTCTCTAAATGTCGATCTCAAAGCTTGATGATCTTCATCAAGTCATTAACAATTGTCTCTAAATGACCTTCAACCCAAACGCAATTGCAGTGCATTGATCTCAAAGCTTGATGATCTTCTTCAAGTCACTAACAATTGTCTCTAAATGTCATCGTGAGCTTGTTTTCATCATGTCACTAACCATTGTCTTTGAATGTCATCATGATCTCAAAGCTTGATGATCTTCATCAAGTCACTATCAATTGTCTCTAAATGTCATCGCGAGCTTGTTTTCATCAAGTCACTAACCATTGTCTCTGAATGTCATCATAAGCTTGTTCTCTACTGTTGTCTCTTTCCTCGTCTCCTTCTTCATGATGTGAAGGGTCCTATGATCTTCACACTATCCAAGATAATTCTCTTCAATTTGGCAGCATTCTTGTCGTCTTCAGCACACTACAAAGCATTGGTAACATTGTAACCACGGCATCTATAAAACACAACTATGTACACTTGGATCGGTAACATTGTAACCACGGCATCTATAAAACACAATCAATCTCCTCCAATGGGCTCACTAATGTACAGTTCAAAGGGGTAAAGTTGAGAGTGCCATTTTAACGATGACACTCTTTGAGACTAAGACTAGTCATATCTACAATTTCCTCGACCACACCTCAACCAAAAAGATCAATTTCCTCGACCACACCTCAACCAAAAAGATCAATAAAAGAAACTAATTAGAGCAACACCATATCACATGTAGATCATCTCTCTCATGCATAAGCATCACGCCATTCACCAAAACTCCACAAGCATCTCACCCAACAACTTATCCGATGCCTCTGCACCTTATAAGGCGTGGATCAAGGTCAACCACTCAAGCAAGGACATCACACCCGCTATGTTCCTCCACTAACTTCCTCGCGGTTATGGAAAGTCAAAAAGTTCTCTGGTACCATGTTGAAATTTAATCCATGACATAGATTTGCACTCCCCGTGAATCAAAACGCTATAAATACGAAACTGAAATGAAAAAGACTATATTTGCATAACAGAATTCTGGAATCTCGGACAACAGACTGCAATTTGCAACGGGAATCACATCACTCTTTACTGCTCTGAAAGATAAAAACTGCCACAGCAACTACAAACTTAAAACTTCTGTAACTCGTTAATTTCTACTGTTTATATGCATAGAGTGAAGCTCCCTCTGAGACTCTCGAGAGGTTACAAATTGAAAATCCAAACTCTATGAGTGATGCACCTTGATGCGCCTCCACTATAAACATCTACGGTTAAAGCACCCAGCCTGCACGAATACATTCGTTACTAATGTATTTCACCGCGCCTTAACTAAAAGAAGATAAAACCCAGCGCGTAGCACCTTCTCTCCTAGACATATGCGCCCCATCTAAATCCGAAATATGCATGCAATTGCCTAAATAGAACTTAACCTAACTAAAGCTAAACTATTGCCTCTAAATCTGGAAAAGGCATGCTCCTTACTTGAACTGAAGACAACAGTTCCAAATAGGGCAAATCTAAAGCTCGCACATGCACCCTGCAAGCTCAATCACAGAACTGCCTATAACATCATCAGCAATTACGCTTCACCTAGAGACTCTGCTACACTGCTGTGCCCTCGTCCATGCTGCCATCTTTACTGTAGGGTTTCACTGAGTACGCCATGACCAAGGAAGAATCACCTTCACAGGAAAAGGTAAGGATTACAAAAGCCATGCCTATAGAGGCCTTGTAATATAGGTTTTCCAATAATACAAGAATAAGATTTCTCACAGCAGAAGAGATTCTAAAATGATATGGCATATATAATATTAAAAAGTGGATCTCCTTCATCAAAAAAATGGTAAATATTGCATGGTTGCCCTAGATTGACCCTACTGCCCCAAGGGATGGAGATGAGTTCTCCACTATCCACGATCATGAAGTTTACTCTCATGGTTACACAGATGACACAATTGCTCTAGTTTACTCTAGATGCACCTTTATTTGCTGTGCGTACCTCATTGGCAAAACAATTACATTACCATGCATGATAATATGAAAGCAATCAGAACAAGTAAAAGAAGCAACAGTTAAAAGATTTATCAAGATTCGTATACATTCCCATATGCCCACGCTACATCAACAATCACTTCATATCGGATGTTTCATCTACGAGTAGTTGCAGCTAACCGACAGACCCTGGCCCAAAGCTAACAACCAACTCGAGTACACCGCACAGATCTCTACTTATCTAGTCTTCCACTAAACAAATATTCTTGGTTCTTGTTTAAAGCGGGCAAGTTCAGCAATTTTAATACCTTGTGTCAAACCAAATAGAAATGAGAGCACAAACATGATCATTTTGGATATTGCGCATGCAAAAATAGAAATTTATGTAACCATTACCATAACTACAGTACACTTTTCCATGACTTCCATTTTACACACGTCAATTGAATCCAGACTTGCCATCTATAATCAAAATGACTCCTAATAGCTAAAGCTTCAAACACGCTAATCTCATTGTAACTCCCATCAATACCCAAAAATAGACTGCTTTTGACACCGGGGTTTTAACAGCCCTTAAGTAGTTTCCAGATAACTTCCAATTGGAAAAATGAGAATTCTTCGTGCTAGGAAAATGGGTATTCTTTATTTTGAATCTTAAAAGTTCAACTATCATCACTTAAAATAGGAAATTCCCCCTAATTAAGCACCACTCATATTGGAATAATAATATTTTCACTAAAACAACGGTTCACTTAGTCTGATGCTACTCTCCGGATCACCTAGCCTGAAAAGTAAGTAAAATCCTTAAATGTTATAGTATAGCATGTGTCAGTAGAGATTGATGCAAATTCTGGTACCACAACAAAGCAAGACTGAATCAAGAACTGAAAGGAACCGAAACTATTGCAATCTCTCTCTGCAATTAAGATTTCTCAAGGATTTCATGGCATATTCATATTTATAAAGTTGTTTGTAAATACTAATATTGCCATCCATAAACCACAGTGGAGATATAAAATTAGCCATACATAGAAATGTTATAAAGTGAACATAAAGTGACAGAATAATCATATTTCCTGCTTGATCAGCAGTCGTAGTACAATAGAAATTGATTCAGTCTGATGTTTCTGGAAAAAAAAAATAGCCATCAGTTCAATTTCTTCCAAAAGGAAACAGAACAATATAACTAACAAATTTTAGGAAGTTCCCATCCTATTACAACCATGCACCTTGACGCTTGTAGCAAGGAGTTGTACTGAAGAAAAGGCAAACTGAGAGACAATATTTCTCCGTTTCCAGAGCTCAACAAAGAAAGTAAAGAATAAAATCATTTAGAATTAATCCGACCAAGAATGCCATCAGTTAAATTTCTTCCAAAAGGAAACAGAACAATATAACTAACAAATTTTAGGAAGTTCCCATCCTATTACAACCATGCACCTTGACGCTTGTAGCAAGGAGTTGTACTGAAGAAAAGGCAAACTGAGAGACAATATTTCTCCGTTTCCAGAGCTCAACAAAGAAAGTAAAGAATAAAATCATTTAGAATTAATCCGACCAAGAATGCCATCAGTTAAATTTCTTCCAAAAGGAAACAGAACAATATAACTAACAAATTTTAGGAAGTTCCCATCCTATTACAACCATGCACCTTGACGCTTGTAGCAAGGAGTTGTACTGAAGAAAAGGCAAACTGAGAGACAATATTTCTCCGTTTCCAGAGCTCAACAAAGAAAGTAAAGAATAAAATCATTTAGAATTAATCCGACCAAGAATTTTGAATAAGTGATGACCCATCAAATGGCCAGAATTGCCTGCCTGCATAACATTGATGATGGTAAGGCATAATAAAACATAAATATCAAGAACTCATAAAGCATTATGTCAGCAAAGATCATAAATTGCATGTTAAATGTAGCAGACTTTGACATACAAGTATGTATTACACATGTACAGGAACATTAATGGAGTCTAACTCTAAAAAATAAACAAACACATTTTCTCCTAATTACCTGATTTTTTTGCCGCCCCATTTTGTTGCACCCAATTCTGATTAAAGGTACACAGTTACAACCTAAACCTGCTTGGCTGCCCAAGCGAAAGGCTTGGTCATTCAACAGAGGTTTAGTGAGTGCACTAATATATCTTTTCTCAACTATGGGAAAAACGACTCATACCCTACTCCAAAATTTGTGATGTCGGCATTTGCTCTGCACTCTAAAATTTCAGACATCGGTTACAACCGACCCTCAGCAATTTGACCTTGAACAAAAAGATAGAAAACTTTTCACATCTGAAAAGCCTTTAGTGCCATTCAGGGGTGGGACAAAGTACAGATGGTTGGTGCATGTTATTAGATTAAAACTTTAGGTATATCTCATTGTTTTTATCTGGGACTCCATCCAGAAATAGCCTCAAGTAATTGGTCCTTAGTTAATGTCTGGGTTCCACCCAGCTTAATCACAAATGTATGGAGGATATTTTCATTTGCAGCAGATATATTTGCATGATGAACATCTAATTGTAGTCTTTGCAATGCAAGCATTACCCTACCAACGGGGTGGCTTTCCTTTGCACAGCTTACTCTGACAGTGGCCTCCCCAGTCGTCATTTGAACATCAATATCAGAAATAGGATCAACGATTCTGCCATCCTGTATGTTGGACTTAGCCTGCTGCGGCTGTGGCTGCTGCTGTTTCTCTCTTTCGGTTTCCATATCCTTGACTTTACTCTGGAGTTCTTGAATGTAGGAAATTGCGTCCCCTAATAATGAAGCTTTGTCCATCTTTGAGATGTTTGGCACCACTGCTCGCAATGCATAAAATCGTTGGTTAAGCTTCTCACGTCTTTGGCGTTCTGCTTCCACGTGATTGAGGGGCTCTTCTCTTCCATTGGCTGGTTTCCTTCCCCTTTTCCTTGGTCTACGCTCTTCAACCACCACGGGCCTACGCTCCGAGGCTTCCACATCCGAGTGTTCCTCAGATTCCATAATGGACGGTCGAGCAGTTACTGCATTAAGCGAAGGGCCGGCAACACCAAGCGGCAAAATTCTGCTAGGTTTTATCAGATCACGCGTATTATAAATCTCCCCAGCCTCACCATTACTGATATGGCTCCAGTTCGGTGGTTGCAGCCCATTCTGATTGACAGTTGAATAAGGTATCCTCTGTTCGTTTGTTACATAGGAAGCAGCATGGGCGTAAGGTGGACGGAAAACGGGCTGATAATGACGATCTCTGTCTTCCACTTTGGTGACAACAGCTTCGGTAGATTTGCTGAGTTCTTGGCCAAATATTTTCCAATCATGGGAAGGCTTTAGAGGTGGAGCAGCCTTGGCATTCACAGCATTCACCCTCATTGGATTTGGGGGGAAGGGGACAACTAGAGAACCCTTAACTGCTTGTTGGCCTCGATTTCCATCACAGGCATTTTCATTGAAACTAGATCTAACTTTATCTATGGCATGTTTACTTTCCCTGATCATCTCGACCGACCCAACTTCCACAACCCCATGTTCCATTGGCAAACAAACAAGCGTCTGAATGCCACCTGTTTTGGCCAGGTATGCTCTAGAGCAAAGATTGCTTGGCAATTTGCTTGGCTCATTCAGCCAGATACATTTTCCGCTGGCAAGGGCTTGGCCAGGAACGCCGATGCCCCGAGGGAACGAGTAGTACATGGATGCCAAATAAAACATCTCCGTATCAGAAACATTGTCTAATCCCGACACGAAATTATTTTCCTCTTCACCCCCACCCCCAAAGAAGCTTTGAAGTTTTTGTAATACCTTTTTCTTCAGTTGCTGGTCTGTTTCAGCGAATCTGTGATCGAAACCGCGTGCTTGGTCTGCTTCTTGACCTTCCCGAGGCCCTTTGAAGGAACCGTCACCCCATCCGAGAACCACTTCTCCAGTTTTGGATCTGGAGAGTTGCCAAAAGATAGCATAAGTCCAGTTAAAGGACGAAGATTCCACTAGGTTTTGTAACTTCTGTTGTAATGCACAATCATTGATCCCGGAAACAAGCCCCTCGGAAGAAACATAGCTCACCATCAAGTGCTCGAAAGCATTAGGGCCTAAAAGCGAATTCACCGTGGCTTTATCTTCCTCATTCCAGAACCTCGATGCAGAGACTGCGTCGCTCCCCATTTTTTTTCCTCAATTAAAGAAACCAAAGCAGGGACCAAATTCCACCAATTCTCACGAATGTTTATCAAAATTTAACAACCTCTCCAGCTTTAAGCCCATTCACCACCGCGCACAAAAGCGGATGACTGATAAAAATCTCTGTCAAATTCAGCCTCCAGATTTAAGCAAAACTTCGAAATTTGCCGCCGGAACCCTTCCCTTTTCTTCATATCGAACACATTTTCGTTTCTCCTTAGCAATCAGATTGAAAAACAAGCAAATAAAACAGAACGAACACAGTAATTTACAAAGCTTCACCAAAATCTTTAACGCCGGACCACAAAAAGCTCGCACACATCACAACACCTCCAAACACAAAACCACGCCCTCGGAAATCAGCAAGAATGCCCCGACCTCCTCCGCATTTCATTAAACCAGGTCTCCTTCCAACGGCGACGAATCTTAACCTTCCGACCGCCGCAAAGATTCCTCAATTTTCACAAAACCATCCATCCGCGACCGGCAATGCAACCTTACGGACCGATTCAAACCACGACGCCAATAAATTCACAAAATATCGTGCCTTAACCGGCGAAAAAGATGGTGTCCACCGTTCAAAAACACTTAAAACAGCTTTTTACTCACCGCGAATCCACGCTTCTGCTAAAATTCGGAGGAAAAGCAAAATCTTTGAACGCTTCAACGGAAGCCGAAACTCTATCGTCACGCCAGGGTTTTGAGCACCGAAAAGCTTCTTTAAGAAGAAACAAACACAAAAAACTCTCTTTAAAGAAAAGGCCTCTTTAAGAATTCGATCCGGTGCCCGATTGCTACTTGCTCCGCCATTTTCCCGATCCAAATATCCCAGCCACGCCAGTCCCACCCGACGCCGCTCGGTCTTTCATTCCGCGTCCTCTGCTTCAACCTCCCAAATTCCTGCTTCTGACCCGGGTCATCCGTACTCAACCCTGCGTTAACCCAGAGTAGTTAACTAAAATTATTATTATTCTTATATCGATCACGAGGGCTTGCAGGTTCGCGGACCGAGCAAATTTTCACCGCCCCCAGAAGGCAATAATGTAAAATAATGAAATCCGATATTTAAGAATCTTTTTATTTAATTATTTAATGCATTCGAGTAAGTTACCGTGCGAGACGTGGTGGTCATTTCGCAGCAGCAGCACGTGATCTTGACGTACTGTGAGCGATGGCAGAACGTGGCGCCCTCGTGCTAATTTTAAACCCAAAAAAGTTAAATACAAATTTTAATGTGATATGCGTGTGAATCGTGAAGAAACGAAGCATGGCCCTCCCATCTCATATTTACCAATAATAATAAAAAAATAACAATATTCTTCTTCCTAATAATCCTAACTCCACTCCACGAGATAAATGTGAATGGTAGTACTGAAAAATCCTTTTTGGCTTCATTTGCGCCACCACTTCCCTCCCATCCACCCATCGCCCGTGTTGACCTTATCCCCCATGTGGCTTGGGGTGCCCACCACGTTTGTCATATGTATTTCTATTCGCCATTTTTTCGGCCCACACAAATAGCTTGTTGCCTATCCACCCTCCACCGCTAAATTTGGCGATTTTTAAGCCTTCTACGCCTATTCTAGTATCAACTAAATTCCCACTGCGGAACTTAAACGGGTTAGTTCGCCAATGTTGTCCCATTACTAAATACATCCAAATCATTTATTATTTATTTATTCTTTAAATTTTATATTTTATCTCAACTTTAAACGTGAATTAAGGAATCTTTAATAAATATTTTCAATTTTATTCAATTACTAACTCCTAATAAATTATCATATCTCTAATAAAAATCAATTTCCAAATCATTAGCATTTAGATTCCATGCCTCAATATCCAAACTTGATAGCATCTCCGTCTCTAATATCTATTATTTATTTCCATATTTATACGCCAGATAATACCTTTGAATAAGGAAATATCTTGAGTTTGCTAAGATAGTTGAAACAAACTGACTTGAATTTTTCATTGTTTTATTTTTGGTTTGGTTTTCAAAAAAAGTAATCTGAAATTATTTTTCAGTTGAGTGGCTAAGAATATTTTTGTTTCTAAAAAGTCTTTCTATAAAATTCTTGACCAATATTTAAATATTTAAATTTTCATTTATTCTTATACAATACCAATTTCTTTTATGACCAATATTTGAATATTTAAATTTTCATTTATTCTTATATACTACCAATAAAGAAATATCTAGTGATTACTCAAATATGTTTAAACAACTCACTCAAATTTTTCATTGTTTTATGTGGCATATAATATTTAGAGTAATTTGGAGTTATCTTTCAATTAAGTGATTAAGATATTTTTATTTCATCAAAATTATTTAAAATTTCATATATATAAACTTAATTTAAATTTAATTTTTTTATATATTTTTAAATAAATATAATAAAATCATCTGTAATTTTATTTGTTTTATATATTTTTAAAATAATATAATAAAATCATTTGTAATTTTATTTGTTTTTCAAATTAAAATTTATATTTTAAAAAGATTCTATACATATTTATATTAATCTATTTATTTTAAATTAAAAATATATATATTCTAAATTTATTTTTATCTCCGTATATACATTTTTCAAAGATTTAAAGGTATTTATACACTCAAAAAATAATTTCACCTAATTAAAATAAAAATAAAAATAAAACTAACACAATTATATTATAGGATTTGGGCCAAAAAAATTGTAAATACAAAATAATTAGACTTGGTCAAATTAAAATGTATCTAATATATTAAAATTGTTAACAACTTAGTGTATCAATATTGTTAGTCAACCAGTGTAGATCCATTTTAAGTTCGAATCTATAAAGCTCTGAGAGTGATCAAAACTCTTGAGTTGCAAAAGTTTCTTCAAGTTTTATTCTCAAGAAAGAGGTTTGCACCTCCAAAGATTTTATTTCTCTCGACCCATGATACATTCGAAGTTAAGATAGATCTACCATTGCTTTAACATTTTTTTATTGAAATTTCAATTCAATAATTTTGATATAAAATTGTGCTAGAGATGCTCATGTTGACACTAGGCCAACACCATTGTGATTGGAAGGAAAAGTTTAAAAAAAATACCACCATTCCATTAGCCAAATTTCTTATTCCATATGTTTTATTTTAATATTTTTTAATTAAAATTTGAATTACTTTTCTAGGCTCGTTAAAAAATCTTACCACACATCTTATTAGCCAAATTTATTATTACAAATGTTTCATTTTAATATTTTTTTGTTAAAATTTAAATTATTCAAATTCTACATCATAGTCATTAATGAAAATTTGAATGTAAAATGTTTGCCCATCGAAACCACTGCACCAAAGCCATACAAATTCAATAATTTTGATAAAATTTTGTGTTAAGGATGATTAAGTTGAGTTGGATCAGCCTCCTTACTCTTAGTCTGCTATCTTTTTGAGACTTAACAAGCTTTGCGAAGTCGTTCTTCTTGGTTTTGTTTATAGTTGTTATGGTGTTTTTACAAAACTGTTTTTAGTAATGTATGACTTTGGTATCTATTTTCCGTTTGGGTTGTTTTCCTCGGTGAGGAGACTCGGGAAATAGATGCATTGTTTTGATCTTTTTATGGAGATGCTCAGTATATGGAAACTGTATATTTTTTTATTGTTCTGGAGACGGGAGTTGTTTTCCTCAATATGAGGGGCTCACGGTTTTAGAGGTTCTTTTTTCTCTCAAGTTTTGGACATGAAGCGCAATCTCTTCTTGTAGAGCTCTATGATTCTCAATCTCTTATTGTAGAGCTCTATGATTCTCAATCATATAGCGAACAGAATGCTCCGACATATACTATGTAACTTTTTATTTTGTTTATAAAAAGTTCAATTTTTTTCTTTGGAAAAAAAAAGATGATTAAATTGAAACTGGATCCTGATGAGAAGGAAAAGTTTTAAAAATACCACATTTATTAATCAAATTTATTATTACAAAATGATTCATTTTAATAATTTTTTTTTAATTAAAAATTTGATTACTCAAATTCTATTTATATTCCATCTTACAAAATAAACATGAATACAATATAACCTAAAATTGCAAATATTCTTAAAAAGCACTAGGTTATTTTTCAATCTATCAACATATTATAATGCAAGAAGAATGTATCAACTCATAAAAATGTTTCAGGAGGTTAAGATATATCTAGAGGTAAAACCAAAAATCACTTCACCAACAACTTAATTATCCTACTTAAATTTTATATAAAATGACTTAAGGGTTTTACAGTAACATTGTTGTTCCCCTCTCAATCCTGCAATTTGCAATTATTAAGAGCTGTAATTAATTGATGAGATGATTAAAAATAATTAACATTCTTTAGTGAGAAAAGTACACATTCTAATCCCAACTTGCTACTTCAAAGATCAACTTAGAAATATATTGATTCATAATTTGTACAAATTTAAAACAATCAAATATTGTAAATTTGATAAGAAAATAAAAGTAACTTCTTTAAATCCATTCTCTTTTTTTTTCAAATTATGTGGTGAGTTTTGGTGTGATAAGACCATGAAATTTTGCCCTATCGGAAATTTTTTCTCCTTGAAATAGGTTATATTCCATATGAATACCATGGGTTCTCATAAACGATCTAGACGATCAATGGTAACTTGACAAAGCCAAGTTTAACCAAACCACCTTAACATCTTGGACACATATAAAGTATATTATGTGGACTAGTATAATGATAGTTATCAAACTAAAATAATGATTTTATTTTTAATTTGACTGAATAACATAATATTACATAATCCCTCAATTTTTATTTTTATTATTTTCATTTGATCGAATCAATATAACATCACATTGCATAAGACATTATATTTATTATTTTAATTTGATCAAATCAACATAACATTACATTACATAAGGCATTATAGACAAAATTACATAAAAAAAAAAAGTTTATAGGCAAAATGTTCACATTATCATGCGAATTAATATCATATTAATACAACACTTTTTTATAATGACATTATCACTAACACCAAGAGTGTCGAGAAAATTGAACCTGTAATCTCTCAATAGCAAAGGTGTTTTGACGACTAGGACTCTACAAATTGAACTAACACATAGAGTTATTTTAATGCAAAACATTCATACAATGACATTATCTATCACTAAAAACATCTCCCTAAAATCTTATGCTTTACATTATTGTATGAATTAATATGATAATGTTAACACCAAACATATATACATAGCATTATTACTATGAGCATCTCTTCACATTATCATACAAATTAATATCAAGCATTTATACAATGGTATTATTATTCAAAACATCTTTCTAAAATGGTATTCTTTACATTATCATATAAATTAAATTAATATTATTGTTTTATGATTAAACATTCAAATAATGGCATTATCACTCAAATTATTTCCCTTAAATTTTATTGCTCATATGATTATACTAATTAATTATGTCGATAGGCATTTCTTTGTGGGGTTGGGGTCGGCAAACACTGTTCACCTTGGCCAATAGAAGAGCTTCATTTTCATCTGCCTCGCTCCAATCCAAATCTAACATGTGGAAAAGTCACCGTCAGATTCATATGCTCTCCCGAGATATTCAATGTCAATGCCACGGCTATGAAGAGCACTATTTCGTGCACCAATGCCTCCACTAATGATCCCGTCACCATCGTCGTAGTGCATCAGACAACTTGCTTCCATGCAAATGTATTTCACCTCCCATTCTTTCTCCTTTTTGTTCCTCCATGAGAATGTATTTCACCTCCCCTTCTTCCTCCATTTCATTCCTCTTTTGCTCGTCGTTGATGTTCAGAACGTTCTCGTCTTCAAATTGAACTTTCACTACACACAACATCACATATATCAACAAACCCCTAGCAAGGTCCCAAAACATGTGAAAGAAAGGGGAAAAACAATAAGCATAACTGGGCGATCTGGAAGGATATTTAAACACTTTGAGATACCTTGATGTCATTGAATTTGAGGCCTAGCATGTCGAATATAAAAACATAGGAGTTTGGGTATTCTTTAACATCCACAAGAAATTAAGCTATGGCATTCATGCCATGCACATAGGAGCGATTTGGAGCATTAAAGAGCTTCTATATCGTCTAGCATGCACGAGCAGCTACTGCATGGTGCTCAATAAAGGATCCATTTTCATTCTTCAAATATCTTTCCTTACAAGAAAATACACTCATTTTCCCACAATCTTTAGTAGTCGAATACACCCATTTTCTTGTAATATTGATGACAAAACTTCAAATTTCAGAGAAATTTGAAAATATACATGAAAACAACCACATAGCTTACCTAATCTTGAAGAAAAATATCTCTTGAATAAATGCCTCCAAGGAATGAAAATAAATTTCCCTTTAGAACTCAATGAGGAGGGAAGAGAATCAGAGAAAATTCATAGACACTTTCCCTCCATTTTGGAAGCATCAAGGATTCTCGAGTTGCTTCTAGAGCATTTGGGTAAATTTTCTCTGAATTTTTGTTTACTCAGCTAAGTAATGTGGATATTTAACGATAAGCCACCTAAAGTCCCTATGCTTAGGATTAATCCATGTAATTTAAAAAATTAACATAGCTAATCAAAAGAGAACCCATTGAGAAAAATTGTTTTCAATTTTGTTATTTATGTGTAATAATTTTGATAACTAATGGTTTATGGGACATATCTCAAGTGATTGGATGTAGAGAGAAGTGATCTTCACAATGGAGGCAAGTGAAGAGTACACCTTGAGGATACAGCCCTTATTCATAGAAGAAGGGTGGGAGTTATTTAGGACAAGAGATTTTACAAATGGGTCTCTTCCAAGGGAGAACATAGGGGCTATAGCGAGAGAAATTTCCTCTAAATGTCAAGTTTTTTAATTATCCCTAAACAAAATTGCTACAACAATGACACAGAAAGAGACTAAAGATGAATGGAGATGTGTTTTAACCCTAATGAGAATTCCAGATCCTTTCTTCATAGCCAATCACAACACCATTAATACCAAGCTCTATCAATGACTGAGGTGGAGTTATAATGATTGATCTAATCGTGACTTACAAATTTTATTTTCATATTGTGTTATGTTTCTTAAGGATGCAAAGATTCATGTGGAGACATTGCTAGAAATGTGGAGTGCAGAAAAGCTAACCACCCAAATGGATGTTGGGAATAAGTACATAAACATACTAGTAGATTGGGGCTTGTTTGAATATGTCATTGTAGGTAATTATGGGGAGGAAAACCTTTGAAGTTTCACAGCAGTTACTTGGTTGAAAGGGATGAGGGGAAGTGAGTAAAAGTTCATGATGTTCCGCATGACCTGACAATTTATATAGGTCGAGGTGACGAGAAATGGTTGTTTGGAAAAGGTCAACATCTACAGAAATCCCCTAATGAATATGAGAAGGTATTGCAAATGAATATTAGTTGGTCATAATGATATTAGACTCTCTCAACATATCTCATTTTCTCAAAACTTGTGAGTTCAGTGTTGGCGAACAATGGAAAACTTGGACTGGTGCCTAAGTGATTTTGCTTGACTGTCGTGTCTTTCAAGGTTCTTGATCACTCTCGTTGCATCTCAATAACATCGTTTCCAAATCATTGGGGTAACTTGGACAACTTGAGTTTTTGAATTTGAGAGATAACTCCTATTTGGAGAATTTTCTAAAAATCATGGGTAATCTATAGCGTCTAAATTTATTGAATCTTGAAGGATGTGATAGTTTAATGGTGATTCAACATGGTTTGTCTTGCCTCACTTCATTTAACAAGTTGTTATTTCCATATAGCAATAGTTGTGCAATAAGCGTGGAAGCTTTTGTAAATCTTTGGAATATGATGGAGCTGACGGCAATAATAAAATCAGAAATTCAAGAAAGTGTAATCACTACATGGAAGAACCTAAGAAGGTTAAATGTAAAGTGCTTCTACGATGCATATAGAGATGATGTGGTGGAGAATCATACTTTTCCCTTCAACATTGATAATCTAAAGAAGTTGGAAAAAAATTCCCTCTAGGTTTACGAGGGGTTAAGTTTACCCATCTGCATTTCTCAGTTTCAAAACCTAAGAGTTTTATACTTGTCAGGGTGTTGCCAACTTAGGGAGATTCCTACATTTTAGGAATGGAATTATAGGTGGGGGCTTCCCAATGTTGAAGAGCTTAAAACTCCATGATCTAATGGTGGGATCGTTAAGTGAAGAAACAATTTCAAACTCGAAGATATAAATATATGTGCTTGTGGTAAAATGAAGAGATTAGGAATGGAGAAATTACCTCATCTAAGGAAATTAAGCATCCACTATTGTTGGAACTCTGTGTTAATTTTTTAAACTAGGGTCAAATTCCATAATGGATAGCTTAGATGACCAAGATGATGCTCGCAGTAAATTCCTCTTTTCGAAAGGACCAAAATTAACCTAAAGATCACCCAATTTGGTCAAGCAGAAGTTAAGTTTTGAATTATTTTATTCAGACATGCATTATGGAATGGGTTGGCCCTAACCACATGGGTAACTACATAGGTTGGCCTTAACCCCAAGTGAACCCTTAGAAAATCCTATATATAGAAGCGACCTCAAGCTCATTTCAACACATTGATCAAGCCATCTTCTATTCTTCTCTTTTGTCTTGGTTCGCACAAGTTTGACAGAAAGAGTTCACATAAGGATCTGAAATCACAGGCATAAGGTTTGCTCAGACTTAGGGTTTTGTGATCCCCAAACACTATCAAATAACTGGGCATTTTAGTCCTTGGCTGCTGGCACACAGGCTTATGGGATCGTCCAGAGAGCCCTAGACATTGACACAAAGGCTTAAGGGAGCATCCAAGGGCTGAGAGGTAGATCTGAAGGTGTCGGTCCCCTGACGCTCACACATAGTAGCCTTGAGAGCATTCAGGCCATCCCGGACACACATATAACAATTAGAAGAGAACGTTCGATGATTTTTGAGCAGATATGGTGGGTTTGACCCCAAACACACACACAGGATCTTCCTGAGAGCATTCAAGAAGCTACAGACACCCTCACGCAGTGGCAAAGAGAGCGTCCAGAGAGTTTCAGATGCACGCATATAGTTTTGATGAGAGTGTCCAGGGTTTTGATCTTAGGTTTATCAATTGGCTTCAGTTGGCTTTAGTGATCTGGTAGATCTGGGTTTATCTCTGTTGTTATATACATCTGTAGTTTTGATTTATTAGTATCCACTGCAAACATATGTATTGGGCTCATTGTACTCTTTGCTAAAAACTTTTTATGACGATTTATTAAAGAATAAGATTTGAAAGGGTTTCCCCCTAATGGGGGTTTTCTCTGTTGTTGGACCAATCTATTGCCTCTTGTGGTTGTGTTGTTGCCTTCTTTGTCACTACATATATTTTTCTTTCTTCAGTTACGTTTATGATTGGTGATACTACTAATAGTTGAATACATTGTTAATGAAGAAGTAAATTGGGCTAAAGTAACTGATACAACATAGAACAATCAGAAAATTTAACATGATATCAAAGTTGAGGTGAAGGATAATCCAAAAAGAAGACAAGCATTGAAGCCCTCATTTTCAGAAAGCATATTGCCTAGTCAAGGTAAAGTTGTCATCCTCTACCTTCAAAGAGCATGAAAGTTGGGTGAAAGTTAGATTGGAGATCATAGCTGACAGCAATGATGTGTTGGAATACATTCAAGGAAGGATTCCTGAGCCTCTAGAAAATGCTTCCGCTTCCCTCAATATCAGGTATAAGAAAGGTGAGTCCAAACCAAAGAAATATAGCTGATGGTTTACAAGATCATTTACTTACATATGTTGGGAATTTAAGAAAGTCAAAAAATATGTATGACAAGATTGCCAGCATGTATGAATTCAACAACTTGAATGAGATCATCACCTTGAAATATTAACTCGAGGAAACCAAGATGAACAAAGGTGAAGTTGTTCAATCCTACATTATGAGGATCTCTCACCTTAGAGATCAATTGCAGAGAGTTGGAGAAAATGTGCCTGACATGGAGCTAGTAATTGTGACTCTTAGAGGTCTCCCTCCTATTTGGGAAACTTTCATTAGTACAATCAACAACAACAATTTGCATCCATCATTTGATGAAATTGTTAGGAAGCTCACTCAAGATGAATCGAGGATGATAGTAAGAGGAAGGATTCAAAACCATGAAGAGGGAGAGATCATTGCATATATCACTCATGGAAAAATGAAGAAGGAAAAAGGAGGTCCATCAAGGAAGCCTCCTTCTCAAAATACAAAAGGAAGGAATGACAAATATTTATCTCATATTGAATGCTTCAATTGCCACAAGATGGGTCATTATTCTCGTGACTCTCCTGAGAAGAGAAAGAGATCACATTATAACACTAGAGGAAACTACAATAACAAAAGAAGAAAAGGCAATCAAAGAAATAACCATGACAAAATATATGAAAGAAGAAGAAGAGACTCCTCAAGCGACCGTGAAGAAGATCAAACTCCTCAAAAGAAGTCAAGGGCTCCCAGGTATGAACGTAATGAAGTAAATAAATTTGAATACATTCTTATCTTTGGTCTTACTAGTTTGCCTCCACCAGAATCGTGGGATATTTGGTTGGTTGATAGTGGGGCCACTCATCATTTCTTTGGATACAAGGAAGTCCTCTCTAATCTAGTAGAGAGGGAGACTAAGCTAAAGATCATTCTTGGAAACAACTCCACCCATCCCGTGAAAGGCTTTGGGTCAGTCAAATTTCAGCTGAATTCTGGGGAATTAGTTCTATTGCATGATGTTATGTATGTACCAGGATTAATGAAGAATCTAGTATCTATATCCGCATTGGAAGATAAAGGGATTAGGGTTGCCTTCATCAAAGAAAAAAATATGACTTGGCCTATTGATTCACCTATCAGAGATGTATTCACGTTAGGACCGAGATTTGAAGGACTTTATAGAGTCGCTGGAAGACCTCTTCTAGCATTGGTTCATAATACCAATCATCTGAGTGATTTATGGCACCGCATGCTAGCTCATCTACACCATGATGCACTTCCAAAGTTGAAGAAATTAGTCTCAAGTATTCACGATGTTCAAGCTCATCATGATAGAGTTTGTCCAGGTTGTGGGCATGGAAATAAAATAAGGGAACCATTTCCCTCTAGTAAGAACAAGACAATTGACATCCTCCATCTCATTCATTCTGATATATGCGATCTGATGCATGTACATTATGTTGGTGGCCATCTCTACTACATCACCTTCATTGATGACTTCTCAAGAAAGACATGGATATAATACCCTAAGCACAAGAATGAAGCCTTTGAAATATTCAAGGAATTCAAATCCTTGATCGAAAATTAATTAGGAAAGAGAATCAAAGTCTTTAGGCCCGACAATGGAGGGGAATACATGTCAAAATAATTCATAGCATTTTGCAAGAAATAAGGGATCAAGAAGGAAATGATTGTGACATATACTCCTGAACAAAATGGTTTGGCTGAAAGGAAGAACAAGTTTATAGTAGAAGCTACCCATGCCATGCTCCATGATCAAAAGGTGCTAAGGTTTCTTTGGGACAAAGCTACATCTACTGTTGTATATGTTCAAAGTAGGGTGCCTCATCAAGCATTAGAAAACAAGACCCCTGAAGAAATATTCATAGGTATCAAGCATGATATTAGCCATCTTCGTGTATTTGGATGCCCCATATATTTTCACATGCCGAAGGAAAAAAAGAACAAATTGGAAGCTACAGGAAGAAAATGTATGTTTGTGGGTTATTATGAAAATTCTAAAGCATATAGAATATATATTCTTGGTTAGAGGAAGGTCGAAATCAGCAGATACGTAACATTTGATGAAGATGCAACTCTTGGAAAAGCAAGAGACCTTCCTCTGCCTCCTCCTCTCAAGGAAGAGAATGATCACTGGGATATTCTAGATGGTCCTTCTATATCCAAGTCCGATATTGATGATGATCCCACAAAGCCTATGGATCCATTATATCCTCCTCCAAGTGATCCTCCTACTAGGAAGAGACCACTTTGGCTCCTCGATACTTTACAGAATGATGAAATAAATGTTCTGATTCATAGATCATTCAAATAAATAAAGCAACCATGCAAACATCAGTGATATGTTGCAGCCATGAGCACTATGATTTAATTTGTACCATCCTCATTCGAAGAATTTATAAAAGAACAAGTTTGGAAGGATGATATGCCTAAGGAATCTGAATCCATTGTGAAAAATGATGTATGGGATGTTGTACCTAGACTGAATGGGAAGTTTGTTGTGACTTCAAAGTGGTTATTCAAGATCAAACATGGAATTGATGGAAACATTGAAAAATGCAAAGTAAGGTTCGTAGCTCAAGGATTCTCTCAAGAAGAGGGAGAAGATTATGATGACATATTTGCTCTCGTGGCTCGATATACAACCATTTGTTCTATAGTTGTCCTTGTTGCGAGTTAGGGATGGAGTCTTCATCACATGGATGTAAAGACGATATTCCTTCATGGCATGTTACAAGAAGAAGTATATGTTGAAAAACCACAGGGATTTGAAGTGGAAGATCAAAGAAAACATGTTTGCAAGCTAAAGAAGGAATTGTATGGGGTTGAAGCAAGCTCTGTGAGCTTGGTATGCACATATTGACAGTTACTTAGTGAAGTTGGGATTCACAAGAAGCAATGTTGATCCCAACCGCTGCGTCAAGGTAGTCTAATGTATGCCATTGATTTTGGTTTTATATGTTGACGATCTATTCTTGATAAGTATCGAACCTCTGATGATCGAGTGTAAGAGGAAGCTAGCCTTTGAATTTGAGATGAAAAACCTTGGCCTTATGCACTACCTTTTAGGCCTTGAGGTGTGGCAAAGGCCTGGTGATATTTTCTTTTCACAAGGAAAGTACATTGTGAAGTTGTTGGAAATATTTGGAATGACTTAATGCAAATCCATGGTTACACCAATGGAAATAAACTTCAATAAGTTATGTGGAGAAGCTGTAGGACTAGACTTGGAAAATCCATCCAAGTATAGACAACTAATTGGGGCTTTGATTTTCCTTGTGAACACTCATCCATACATATGCTATGTAGTAAACACATTGATTCAATTCATGACTGAGCCCCCCCACACACATTGGATAGATGCCAAACACATATTGAGATATTTTCAAGGGTCGATCACACTTGGCCTGAGATATTCTGTCGGAGATGTTCAACTTCATGGATACACTAATGTTGATTGGGCTGGAAATGTTATCGATAGAAAGAGTAAATCTGGATGTTGTTTTAGCCTTGGATCTGCCATGATATCCTGAATGATCAGGAAAAAAAAGTCTGTATCATTGAGCACCACTGCAACAGAATACATTGCCGCTAGCATGGTTAGTTGTGAAGCAGTTTGGTTAAGAAAGCTCTTTTGAGAACTATTTGAGCAGGTCCTAGACACTACAGTGATATACTACGACAACAAGAGTGGGATCTGTTTGGCAGAAAATCCCATGTTCCATGACAAATCCAAGCATATTGAGATTTGATATCACTTTATTCAATACAAGGTGTAGAGAGGAGTTGTTAGGCTCTATCACATATCGACAAATGAACAGATTGTAGATATTCTCATGAAGGCATTACCAAATGGAAAGTTCTTGGTCTTCAAAGAGCAACTTGGACTAATGGATGTGACCCCTCCGGATAAGGGGCAATGCTGATTGTGGACACTGAGCCAACTCTTCCTACCCTGTTTGAGCTCTCAGGGTGAGGAATCGAGATATAGGGCTCCTGGGGTTGAGGGATCTCTGAACAATAGGGTACTCCCCTATCTCTTATCAATAGGGTTGAAGAATGTTGCTCCTCTATCTTTCTAGGGTTAGAGAATGTTGCTCCCACGTTTGGTCTTTGTAGAGTATACCCCAGTTGGCATCATACCCACAAGCAAGGCTTATTGGGAATATCACTCAAACTTGAATATTTGAACAAATTACAAGTGAAATTTATATGTATTTAGGGTAATGGATCAATATACTAAACACATAAACAAGTGATTTTTAAACAAAATTAATATCCCAAATAGAGACAAAATACCATATCAGAAACACATAATAGCAAACATGATAAAAGAGTTCACCCCTCTCTTGGGCTACATCTCTTGGTCCAGCTTCCAATGTAGGGCCTCTTTCATTATGCTAAAAAATATATGTTTACATGAATTTTCATTGCTCAAAATGCAAAACAAATGTCTCCAATGGATCCATAACTATAAAAAACCCCCATATGGATTCTTTCTGCACCTCATTTGACCAAAAACTGAGAAAGTTATGTCTATTACAAGTTTTTCCCAAATTCCATAGCTAGTGATCCTACAATTCGACCCAAATCTGGCTTGAGCGCCCCAAACCTGGAACCAACACACAAACCTAACCTATAATCTAGCCCAACTAGTGAAATAATCAGACAGTTAAATCCTCCACTAACGCCCAATTTTCGAAATTTGTGTTCATATGGGGGCCACGTGCCCAGGGGTCGGGCTGCTGAGAATAGCAACAAGAAATGCTAAAAATAACATTCAGAATATTCCAATTTTTAATTTGTCCTTGAATTAAAATTGAGAATTAAAATTCGAATTTAGTCTCACCAGCTACTTGAAAAATAATTAATTAATTCATCTTAGATTAATTAGTTGGAGAAATTCAAACTAGAAGTCTTTGTGAAGTCATGCAACAGTTATCCCTTAAATTAAGGAGATTATCCCTTACTTAAGGAGATAAGATTGAGTTGTATTTGAGTTATAATTAGTTAGCTCAGTTTACTGAGTTAAGTCTAGTTAAATTAGTTCCAAACAGTTTGAGGAACTAATTGTGAGTTCAATCAGTTAATGCATGCATGCATGAAACTAGTGTACTCTAGATAACTGAGGATTCTCTCATAAATAACTCATGCATGTCTATTCAAAGAAAGACCCAGTTGAGATTAAAGACAGGGACATTGCACTATCTGTTGGAGGAATTTTCCTATAAAGGAAACTCATCCATGCAGAAGGAACAAGGTTCCTTGAGGATTGCGCAGTTTTACAAGGTGTGAGATCAGTGTGAGTGATCAATGTTACACTTGGTAACAGGAGGATCACCCAGGAGAAACTGTGCAAGGAAATAGTTGGCTTGGAGGGTAGAGGAGAAGGCTTGTGAGAAGCTTTGTTTGCTTGTGAGCATCCAGGAGGATTTTACTGAGAGCTGGCTAGCTGTGAGAGCTAAGGCTTTGTATAATTCCAATGCATTTCCACCTTGTATGATAATACAGATAGTGGGGTTTTTAACTGAGGCTTTTCCCTGAGTATTTTCTGTGTTTCATGTGTATTTATTCTTCTTCTTATAGTTATATGTTTTTAGCTTGATCTTGCTAAATCTTTAAGCTTCCGCAACGCAAGTTTGATAGTAGAAGTAGATTATAGTATTTTGCTTTGATATATTGCATTATCGAGTTAATCTACAGTCAGATCTTCTACATAGATCTCAGAGGTAGATTTGTAGAGTTTGCAGGAAATTATACATGGTATTGGAGCAAAGTTTATCGGAGCAATGAACATTATACAAAAAAGAGAATTTGAAGTAAAAAATAAATTAAAAAAAATATAAATAAATTGGGTTGTGAGTTTCCAAAGAAGATCTGAAATTTTTGTACAAAATTTTCAGAAACATAGCATATCTAGATTCCTTGCGAAAAAATACCCAGATTCAAAAAAAAAATCGGCTGAATCGGAGTTCGGATGAGGGATATATTCTGAGTTAAAATTAGCTCTTTTTCCAGAAAATTTTGTGACGACGGGAAAGATGAAACATATTGGTTTGCTAGCTAAGAACCTGTATGCACTTGAAGTACAAGATGCATGAAAAGCCTTGCAGGAGCAGGAAAATGTTAGATACTTGGTGGTTAAGAGTGAGAGTAAATTACCGCTCAACATGCAGTCCCATAAAAAGTCTCAGACAATTGTGGAGGAGCCACAATTGGAGATGCTGAGAGGAGACCGAGTGGAGGAATCCACTCATGCAGAGACCTCTAGTAGGGGGAAATTTCGAGCCAAGTGGATAGAGGGATCACATGCAGCCATACCTCTAGGTGTGAGGTGGGGTGATGTGAAGTGATAGTCTCAAGAACGTTGAAATTGGGTAGGGTCCATTGAGAGGTTTTATGTCATGGATCGTACCTTGTTACGGGAGCCCAAAGTACATAGTAGCGGGAGGAATCAGTGGGGTTGATGCAGTTAGAGATCAAAGTGACAGAGGCTAGAGCAGTCACATACTGAAGAGCGCAGAGAAGGATTGACAACAGTGCAGATAGGCTGAGTCAGCAGAAGCACAGAGTTTTTCAGTTGACAGAGGCAATAACAGTCAGAGACTTTGATGACATATGCATCATACTGATTCAGGTTGGATATTTTTTGTTTCTGGAGTTGCTGGAGCAACAACACAAGAGAGAAGTGTTACATGCAAAACATTCCAAAGGTTCAGGATCAGGATCGAGTTGAATTCCTTTCTTGTTGAGAGGGAGTGTTGAGAATAGCATCAAGAAATGCTAAAAATAACATTCAGAATATTCCAATTTTAATTTGTCCTTGAATTAAATTTCAAATTTAGTCTCACCAGCTGCTTGAAAAATAATTAATTAATTCATCTTGGATTAATTAGTTGGAGAAATTCAAGCTAGAAGTCTTTGTGAAGTCATGCAACAATTATCCCTTAAATTGAGGAGATTATCCCTTAATTAAGGAGATAAGATTGAGTTATATTTGAGTTTTAATTAGTTAGCTCAATTTACTGAGTTAAGTCCAGTTAAATTAGTTCCAAACAGTTTGAGGAACTAATTGTGAATTCAGTCAATTAATGCATGCATGCATGAAACTAGTGTACTCTAGATAACTGAGGATTCTCTCATAAATAACTCATGCATGTCTATTCAGAGAAAGACCCAGTTGAGATTAAAGACAGGGACATTGTACTATTAGTTCAAGGAATTTTCCCATAAAGGAAACTCGTCCATGCAGAAGGAACAAGGTTCCTTGAGGATTGCACAGTTTTACAGGGTGTGAGATTAGTGTGAGTGATCAGTGTTACACTTGGTAACAAGAGGATCACCCAGGAGAAACTGCGCAAGGAAATAGTTGGCTTGGAGGGCAGAGGTGAAAGCTTGTGAGAAGCTTTGATTTCCTGTGATCATCCAGCAGGATTGTACTGAGAGCTGACTAGCTGTGAGAGCTAAGTCATTGTATAATTCTAATGTATTTCCACCTTGTATGATAATACAGATAGTGGGGTTTTTAGTTGAGGCTTTCCTCTGAGTATATTTTGTGTTTCATGTGTATTGATTCTTCTTCTTATGGTTATATGTGTTCAGCTTGATCTTGCTCAATATTTAAGCTTCCGCAACACAAGTTTGATAGTAGAAGTAGATTATAGTATTTTGATTTGGTATATTGCATTATCGTGTTAATCTACAGTCAAATCTTCTGCATAGATCTCAGAGGTAGATTTGTAGAGAATTTGCAGGAAATTCTACAGGGGCTAACTGCCTACCCTCGCTGGCTGGGACCCCAACACCTGGCATTACGGTCGTATGTGCCCCATAAAATTAGTGGTCAATGCCAAAATTTCTGCATTGAGTGTTGCTAATTCAGGTGCACTCCTTCTATTTCGCAGCACGATCATATAACGGGCCATGTAGCTCGGGGCTGGCCCCCTTTGCTTTCCACTTGCAGTCATGTGATGCGTCTTATGACACAAGGTTGGCCCCTTTACAAATTTCCACTTGTGGTTCCACTGCAATGCATATGACCTGAGCTGGCTCCCTAGGGGTTGGGCCCATTCTTCGCCCACGATCCTAAGTTAGGCTCTGGTGCATTGTTTTATGGTAGGGTTGTGACCACAGGGCTGGGGCTAAGACCTGGCCCTTGGTCCTGCCCCTTGGTTCCAAGGGCGTGGGGACCAGGGTTGGGGCTTAGCCCTAACCCCAACCTCCAAAACGAAAAATGTGTCATTTTGAATAAAAGGTGAAACCTTATGTTATCAAGAAACAATGTGTTGGCGCATTGGTTGAGGCTTGTGGTGCTTATTGCTTGGTCGCGGGTTCGATTCTCATGGGAAACTTGGCTCGATCACTTAACATTTTTTTACATACCAGTAGGAGGCCATGTGGTAGCCATCCATTGGCCCACATGGATCTCCACCATTGGTCCACTTCAACGAACCCACATCTAATGAAATTGCGTTATTCATGAACCAATGACAATACAAGACTTGTTAATCAAGCATTGGCCCAATTTATACATAGTCACCTTCCTAGTTAGCATATGGATTGCTGACTAGGCTTACCTATAACCCAATAAACAAAAAATTTAGTTGTTTGGCAATTCGATCAGAACATGATATTGGGAGCATACAATATCGATTTTGAGTGAAACGAGTTGCGTTGGATTCAGGTCGATGAAATCTATGCATTGGTATAGGTTTCGAACACTTCGAATTTTAAGCACTAAATTAATCCCTTGGATCACCTGTCTGGTCTTTGTAGAGTATACCATAGTTGGCATGATACCCACAGGAAGGGCTTGTTGGGAATACCGCTCCTTGTTTGGCCAACAAGTTGAGAGTGTACTTGGGGTGTACAACCCAAGGAGATTATGATGTAGGTGTTCTACCACATGACTACTAAGAGTCATTGATGGGAACTTGGTAGGCAATGGGATTGGGTTGAGAGTTACTCCCCTTTTGTGATTCTGGGTTGATGATGAGCTCCCCAATGAGATTCCAAGGTCAAAGATGTGCTCCCCTGTAAGATGAGTAATCCTATTGCTCGATATCGGTGGAAGTTATTGCTCCCTGATTCTTATTTTTTTTATATTCGAGAAAGTTTCAGTAGATAGAGTTGAGTAGAGACAGTCAAAGCATTACAGGATGAATGGAAGATCAAATAATAGATATTGGTAGGTGGAATTCTTCCTAGTTAAGAGGGAGTGTTAATTTTTGCAACTAGGGTCAAATTCCACAATGGAAAAATCATATGACCGAGATGATGCTTGCATTAAATTCCTCTTTTAGAGAGGACCAAAATTGACCTAAAGATCACCCAACTGGGTCAAGCGGAAGTTAAGTTTTAAATGATTTTATTCATACATGCATTATGGAATGAGTCGGCCCTAACCACATGGGTAATTGCTTAGGTCGGCCTTAACCCCAAGTGAACCCTCAGAAAAGCCTATAAATAGAAGCGACCTCAAGCTCATTTCAACACATTGTTCAAGCCATAATTTATTCTTCTCTTTTGTCTTGGTTCACATAGGTTTGGCGAAAAGAGTTCACATAAGGGTCTGAAATCATAGGCGTAAGGTTCGCTCTGACTTAGGTCTTTCTGATCCCTCGACGCTGGCATAGAACTGGGCATTTTAGTTCCTGAACACTGTTGGCCCTCGATTTTGGTCTAATTTTCTTAAGGAAGCTTACTTAATCCATATATTTTCCACTATATCTATCCCATTTTGATGTATTTCATGTCTATTCACATATTTAATTTTAATTTTTCAAATTCTAAAGTTTTTATGAAAATTTGATTTCAAGTGCAAATTTTGACAGATTCAGAAATTCCCGTAATAGCTATATAGATGACATGTTTGCAGGACAGTAGGGCACTATTTTGATGCATGGATGGATAGCTTGGGAACTAGGACTGAGCTAACTTCACTTGGTTCGGTCAGAACAAGCTTTATTAGGCTCATTCAATGCTGGTCAACCATGACTAGTCACGCAGAAAATCCCTAGAAAATAGGGCAGTTTTGAAATTTTATGGGAATGACCATATTTCTTGGGATGGATTGGATGAGTTTGACTTAGATAGGTGAATATGAGTAGATATTATTGTTAGAAAGATTATAGATCAGTTTGTTTAACAAAACTTCTATTTAAAGCCAAGACTTTGATGGCTTAGATATGTAACTTTTGTATAATTTTATTCTGAGACACTTTGGAGTTTGAAGCTAATTTGAAGAACCTGTTCTACTGCTATTTTGTTGTTCAATAATGTGGATGTGTGATTGAATTTTTAGCTTATAATATCAACCTTCAAGTGTGCAAAGCAAGGGTGAAGGGCCCCCACTCCAAGCTAAGTACACTTCTTGTTAGACTAGTTTAGTTTTCCATAATTTGGAACGTGTTTATGCGCTTTGCTTCAGATTGGTTTATGGTTGATGTGTGATGATTTATTTTATTGAATCTTAGTTTGTACATCACTTTAGTAAGATGGAATAACAAGGTGTTCAAGTTGAACACTCATTCTGTTAAATTGGTGGATTGAAACTAGGTTTTTCCTTGATTACATGCAATCGATTTTTCTTATGTATTTTTAGTCTTCAATTGATAGCATTATGGTGAATGAATTATGATGGAAAATACCAAAGGTCTCTTAAGTTAAGAGCCTCCATTCATTGATGATTTGTCCATCTTAATCTATTGAGAGTTCATGGTTTCTAATTTCTGTTCATCAAATAATAATTGAGGAAGAATTGGACCTCTTAAGTTAAGAGCCATTTCATCTTTCCTTCATTGCAAGGTGAATTGGAATTGTTAGTGTAGGCTATATTTGTAATATGCACTTCTTTAGTTTTTGAAAACTTGTCTTTCAAATTTGATTATATCTTATATCCATATATAGTGGAATTGCCTCCAAGTTTTACAAACCCAGATTGATAATTAAATACTTGTGTTAATTTATGTTAATAAATTAGCCCAACATTTTGGCGTTGTTACCAGGGAGGCAATTATCAGCATAGTCAAATAGAAAAAAATTAGTTAAGATACATTTCTCTTAGTTATGTTTCTTTATGCCTAGAAATAGAGATCCTAAAAGTAGATTCCCAAAACAAAACCCCCAACAAAAAAAATAAAATAAAAAATAACTACAAAATCCATTTGCAAGACAAGATCTAAAAAATGATGTTAAAGAAATCATTTCGAGAAGGAGGGTATGCCACCCCAAAAATATTCTCAAGTCCTTGTCCTCAATTTAGAATGCTCACTAGGGATGAATCTTTATGTCAAAGGATAGAAGAGCAACAAAACATCCATGAAGATGATCCACAGGAAAATAATCTAGAACTTTCTTCTAGCTGTCTTTGTGAGGAGGTGAATGAGTCATGGATCATATGCAATAAAGATCAAACATTAGAGCCAGAAATTGAAGAATTTCTAGCATGTATATCACAAGATCCCTTGTGCATACAAGATTTTGAACAAGTACCACAATAAGAGTTTTGTGCTATGATAATTAATGAAATCCAAGCAAACAAAGATCATCTTAAAACTTGGTTTCAACTAGTCATTAGGTCACAACACTACCCCATTCTTCAACATTCTTTCTCATCAAATCTTTATGATCAGATAAATTTTCATGTCCAAAAATTCATTAAAGTATATTTTTCAAATTTGGATGTGAGTTTACTCATGATCTTGTTACGAAAATGGATGCATTGGAAATTATCTTATACTTGAGAGAATGAATTATTTTTCTAAAATAGAATAGGATAGAATAGAATAAATAAACAAGTAGAATGAATTCACTTTCATAATAATTTTGTTTCAAACTGTCATGAATATTTCTTCAAATCATTGTTCAATATTCATTTGAAAGGACTGCATATAGCAAAATGCAGTAAGAACAATCCTATTTTGGGTAACCATATAGGATCATTTTTAAGTCATGTTTTTTTACATATCTCTTGAAATCTAGTTTGGAATCCATTTTTAAAATCTCAATTTATATCACAAATAAAAATGTGATCAAAATCAAAACTAGGTCTCAAGTGAAATGTTCAGGACAAAGTTAGTACAACCTATATTTGAGGTGTCTAATGGAAACATTTTTATCTGAAATTCATAGGGAATATATCCCTTGGAATCTAGTCTCCAAATAAATTTGAATAATTTCAATTAGGTATCATATGAAAAATTTATTCTTGAAATACTAACTGATTACCGAAAAATCTGCAAGGTGACAATTCTAGGTCTTGACTGCTCATTGGCATATTTGACATACCAAATCATCTTATTTTCAAAACATATTTATATGGAAGATATATATTCAAGTCTAGTTTAAGACACAATTTGAATCATCCCATTTGGATGTGAAATGAAAAAGATATGCCACATTTAATGACTGCATGTCTTCAAACCAACATAACAAAACTCCGCCTCCTAGGTCTGTTCATCACCAATTTTGTAATATCAAGCCTAAGAACTTTTAAAATTTGTTTCTTCTAGAAATACAAAAATGAATCTACTTTAATATTCAAGTGGAATTGCATTGATCCGATCTTTATCGAAGAAGTTACACTTCAAACATTGATTGTTGGTCTAGTTAAAAATTAACAAGCAGCTCTATCAAACCTGGCACTCCTTATAATTTTTACCATATCATTTTAAACCATTTTGAAACTTGTTTATACTAGAGGTAGCCATATTAATTAACTTCAACTTGGCTTTGGAATCACTCTAATTGGATATAGAACGAATATTTTGTAAACAAAATACCGCTAGGAGGTTTAAGCTGGCCACCATTCCTCAAGGGGTAAATAAATGCATTTTGTTTGTAGATCATCTTTGGACTTGTTTTATAAGAAATACTTGTAATGATTTACATATTTATCAGAAGAAGAGAGATTGTACACCTCTCTTCCTCCATCATCTAATATTGTATTGCAGGCAAGTGCTATGTTTTTGCAGGTCATAGAAAGAATGAAGGAGTGAACTCCATGGATGAAGTAATTTTCAAAGTCAATTTTAAATTCATATTTCAGAATATGAATGCAAATGTTCAAGTCAAATCAAAGTGAAAATTCACTTGATGTTGAGTTCATCCAATGAAACTCAAACTCTTGAAGCTTGCTCTTAGATGCTGACCAACAACATCAACAAACCCTACGACATGATTGAGATCGAGGCAAAAAGACATGAAGATAATCATCTGAAGAAGCAGTCAAGTTCTGTACCATGTCAAGTCACAATGAAGCCTTTCATAAGCCAAATTTTTCATGATTTCATCCATCATACATATTGTATGTTAAGCTCTGCGACCATGCATGTTGAAGTCCAGACTTATTATCTATCCATTTACTACTAAATCATGACTTCAATATAACCTATTTTCATAAGCTTTTCATACTTCCCTACTCCATTACACCCCACCTCCATCCAAAAAAGAAAAGAATAAAAAAATAGAAAAAGATCAAAAATAATAAAGGAGTTTGGTTTTGAAAATCCAGGAAACTGGTACAACACAAACTCGAATTCATATCGAAAAACCAAGTTGTTTGGCCAATATGAATCCTCTATTTTGTTTTACCATTTCTTTAGTTTTAGTTTGCAGGAATCATCCTCCAAAATAAGAAAGAGTTGGGGACAAGTTTCAGAATAAGCAAGGGGGAAGATTCGTAATAAAACTATGCAAATAGTTTGAGCAATGGTTTGATAAGGGACCTGAATAAAGTGCCCGCATTCACATTCATTAGCGAGGGACCTAAACAAAGACAATATAAAAGGGACCTGAATATCAGATGCAGAAACTAGTGTCTACGTTCCATCAAAGAATATACTTGAAGAACCATCATCATGAGGAAAAAATGAACCAGCAAAGGACATCATCAGTTAGAATTGACATCAAGCTATTATGGAAGTACAAGTATAGAAAGTGTAAAAAAAAATTGCTCTTAGAACCTTTGATTTTTGAAAAAAATCTAGAAATTGATAAAACTAGTTTAACTTGATATGCATTCTAGTACATCTACCATTCCTCCACTACATTTACCATTCCACATTTATCCGATTAACTTCATCATAATAAACTATATTACAAACTATCATTTACCTTACTCCTACCATACAAAAATCATTTCCCTATACATTATCCTACCATATAAAAAAATCATTTCCCTATACATTTTTATAAGCATTTTTGATTGAAAAATAAGGGCATTGTTTTTCCCCTAAGGAATTTGTTTTCCCTGCAAAAACCACACAAAGGTTAAAGGTTAGTATCATAAGGAAAATAATTTAATTTTAAAAATGACCTAACCTATGGTCATTTTAAAATTAAATAAAGAAAAGAGTATAACCTAAGGTATGGAATGAGCGCAATATGAAAATATGACAAAACCTAAGTGGAAAATACAAATGCAATGCAATGAAGGACATGAAATTATGATGCAAACAAACTAAAATATGGGCATGCAGCATAATGATGGTGGCTATGAATAAAAAAGAAATGATAAAGAACGTGGGGCAGTGAAATGAGCGAAGCCATGAACATAACAAAAGTGGGTAATGAAAAAATATTGGTGACAAGACAGGCATAGTTCTCAGTATTCAAACAAGAGTTCCATCCAAAGAAAAGCATTGTAAATTTCTGAAGGTTGTGCCATGGGAAATGTAAACAGTGAATTGAAATGAGAAGAAACAAGTGGGAATATATAGGATCGATGCAGCAATGTCTACGCATTACATCCATCAGCTCACTCAAAATGCAGCATAGCCATTAGCTCAAAGTACACTTGTGATAACCCTATTTGATGTATAGATGTTTTTTTTTAAAAGGAAAGGAACACGTATAAACAAATCCTCTCCAGAATCCAAGTATTTTGCATGTAATCCAGATTTTTAGGCATAAATCTGATTCTGAAGTTATTTAAACTCTGAAGGTTGAAGTCAAAGTGTTAAAATTGTTCTCGGCAAATCTCCAAAGATCATAAATCGCGCCAATGTTAACTCTGGGTTAGTTACTTCTTAGACCCCAAAGTCAGTGTTACAAGAGGTAGGAATCTTTAGTCGTATCACCAGTTGTTAATGGAAAGTGAAGTCATAGTTCCAATTGTCTATTTGCAGTAAATTGCCGGTTTGAGACGTTAGATTCATATCTTTCAAAATCGATTTGCAGTAATAACCAAATCTTTGCGAATTAAATTGCAATTGAAGAGCGTTAGTTTGTTCTGAAAATCAGGGTTTGAACTTCAGTGATGTCAACAGAAACCAATTTCCAATCATTAGTTATTACAATCAAACCCCAATGTATAATATTTACAGAACATTGATAACTTAGAAATGATTTCTCCATCACCGTGAACGTTTTTTAATGAACAACAGTGAGCAGTGCATGGTGAGTTCGAAGCCAGTGTTAAGGTTGTGAATTCATAAGCATTGGAGCTAAAACTACGAGTGGAAAAATTGTAATTGCTAGGGAAGAATGTGATAAGAAGACTGTAGATTGCATAAAAGAACTCGATTTCTAAGAAGGCAGAGAAGGTGAATTTGAAAACAATTGTTCAGATTTGTGAAAATTGTTCATTTCAATAATTTGATTTCAATTTAAGAGAGATTCAATCATTCCCAGAATTGATTTTTGAGTTCCGAAAAGACAAAGTATAAATCAATTTCGATTTCTGAAAGAGCAGAGGGTTTTTTCCAGATTTCAAATTCTGAGCATTTAGTTGTTGGAGACAGAGATAGAGGGTTTAATTGATTTTGTTGCAGCTCAGGTATCTTAAAAAACAATTTCCTCATTCATATTTGAAAAATGCAGTTCACAAATTTTATATATGCAATGAAGCCATTTCATGAGTTATTTGATGAATGTTGACATATATACAGTAAGCCATTCTTTGAAATTTTTGCACACAGTGAGCTTAGATTATTGCAGAATGACTGCATGGTGATTTTGTCTTAATGAGAGGCAAAATTATGTGAGAATTCGAAGAACAAAAAGATATTGTGACATAAATTTTTTTATTTTTCTACATAGCCAATTCAAAAACAGAGAATTCTACATCAGATACAAAGGGGTTTTTTTTAAATTTTGATGAAACAGAGGATAGAATATAAGAAATAGATTAATAAAAACATGTTTATTATGTTTTCATAATCTTTCTATATCAAAATTTTGTGTTTGCAGAAGCAGTAAGTTCATATTTTAAAGGATTGGTTTCATCTCTTTGTCAAGGGCATCGGAAAAGAGGTAACTAGGATACTGGAGAAGCATTTGAAGAGAGAAATTGATTTCAAATTTAATGATCATGAAATTTTATTCAGTCCTAGAAATGCATTTGGATTTTTAAAGGCCACTATTTTTCATTGCTTTTCTTGAGCAAAAGAAAATGAAATTTGAAAAACAAAAACATGGGTTTTCTTCGGAATGAGCCTAACTAGGCTCCTCGCGAGCAGTTTTCTCAAATTCATTTCTATTTGGGATATTTTGATGGTTCTTTCAACCCCTATTTTGTATATTGCATGGGAAAAATAGTTGCTAAATTGAAAGAGAATGCCTAGTCATAAAGAGGATTGGAACAAGTTATTTTGTAGTGGAATTATACAAGAAGAAAACCCCTTGCACAAGTGAAAGAAGCTTTGATTTGTTCGATTGGTGTTTTCTCTGTGACTGTGCGACATTGCAAGGTTGACTTCTTTCAGTGAAGATGTGAGGGCAAATGGATATTGGCTCCTTTAAGTGAAATCATTGATATTGCGAGGGACATGAATGTTGTGTCAGAATGTACTACAAAATTCAAGTTGTATTTGTTGTCTTCTCTGAATCTGCTCATCGAAAATGATTTATTGATGTTATTTCTGGTGTTTTATCAAGAGAGGAGGAATAATGTAAAGTTGTTGTATTTGTGTATTGGTGGTGAAACCTCATCACAATCAGAGACATTTTTGTTCCCATCACTCCAAAATACATAGCCCAAGCAAAAAAAAATGAAAAAAAAATCCATTGATAGGTGAAGAATATTACAAAGAGCAACACTTCAAAGAGAAATGATGAAATTTATTTTTAGAAAAACAGAGGAAAGGAAAGGAGAAAAACTAAAGAATGTCATCTACAAGGAAGGAGAAAAAGTACATGAAGGCATAGAGATCCTTTTACAGGTAGCTCAAGAGAAAGCTTCATCTTCAAGGGTCAGAGCCAAAGGTACATCAACAGGCCAGTCAGCATATAAAAGAAAAAGGTCAAGGAGACAGAGGCAAGCATGAGGACATGCTTGAGAGTAAGCAAGGGGGAGATGTTGGCCCTCGTTTTTGATCAAATTTTGTTTATTAAAATCCACCTAATTTCCATTATTTTCCACCATATACCATCCATATACACTGTTGGTCGCTCGAATTGTTATTGATTAACAGTCGAGTACCACATTAATTTGTCAACCCGGGAAAGTCCTTTTATTTCAAAGGTGACCTCGTACTGTATGCACTTTAATTTCAAAAGCATTAAGAGCTGTAGTAAAAAAAATCTAATTCCTATCAAACACTTACTCTGCGTTACAACAGTCTTAAACTAGTGCAGAAATGAAATGAAATTAAGTAAAGATAACAAATCTGCAGAAAAGTGATGGTTGTTTGT
The DNA here is from genome assembly GCA_000404065.3 of Pinus taeda. Lineage (NCBI taxonomy): Eukaryota > Viridiplantae > Streptophyta > Pinopsida > Pinales > Pinaceae > Pinus > Pinus taeda. The sequence goes on along the minus strand of APFE031120088.1, from coordinate 120,311 downwards.
AACAGAGGACCAGGACCCTGTCCTCAGAATAAGGATGCCCAACACCTACCTCCGTGACCAGTCACCAATACACACCAAAATCCCATTCACCGGTGACACACTTCTCACAGCGCCAATCGATCAAAGGAACATCATATCAACAAAAGGGAATTATCATAAGCAAGGCCAAACACATACAGAATTAACACACACTTAATAGAAAAGGAATGGGTGAATCTTGTGAAGAAGGTGGGCCCTGTCCCTCTCACAAGATTCCCCTGCAAACAAATATTAAATCAAATTGCTCAGAACAAAACTTTATTCATCTGCCAAGAGTTCAGTTACAACAGAGGTTCCGACCTTCAGCACTACAATAATTCAGTATCACATGCTAGTCTTTCAACTGTAGATGTCGCCTCTTTATAGAGGAGACATCTATTACAATAGATTGTCCTACAATTTAATTCTTCTGTACAAAAATAGGAAATTGATTCCTATTATAGCATACTGTTACAACCATATATTATATTTGTCATCCTTGGTTAATCAGTTCTTTCCGCTGTTCCAAAACGGATGATCTTCGTCTATTTCCTCGGATTCCTCATGCTATCTTCGGTTACTCTGTTGTTGTTGCTGATTCGGTACATCTTAACCGTCCCTCAAAATACTTCGTGCTATTCCTGGTGTTCCCGCGTCTGTGGCTGGATTGACTTGATCCTGCTTTATCATCATCGGCCAAGTATAGTCTTGCCAGCTTCGGACAGTTGCTGTTGCGAATTAAGACATTTCCCACTTTAGTCAGTTGCTGCTTCTGGTGTTGCAGCAACTGCACAGTTGTTGTTCCTGGTGTTGCAGCAACTGTGAATCATGATTCTGTGGACTTTGAACAATTCCAATCAACTGTCAGTGACTTAGCTAATTGCCAAAGATTAATTGTAAAGATAACATGAATATGTGTTGAATAATTAATCATATAGCAAATGAGGAGAGTTACTTCATACCTTGGGATGATGAGGTCAAAAATGATATCAAGGGTTTCAATTCATAGTTTAAAAAGAGTAATATCATAACAAAATGTAGGGTCAAAAGTAGACAATTCAGAGTCCTAACATCCGCCCCAACTGAAAGGGTTGCATGTCCTCATGCAACGTTTAGTCTGAATCTGAGTCGGAGAACTGGGATGAACAGTGTAAGTTGCTAATAGAGTAGCTTGAGAAGGTTTTATCCGACTTGCTTCTAAAACCCTGAACATTCTGTATCTGCTGCCATGCTGCTACCTCCTCCTTCTTGGTTAATTTATAATGAGCTTTATATTGCCGACCAGGTAACCATAAGAGAGGGAAATGAAAATGGTAGCCGATCCACTTCTCTGCACAGTTCTCCATACATTTAACATAAAAAGGTATGCGTGAAATCGCTACCTGGAGATTGAGGGGATTGTAGGGGTGGTATTCCTGTCTTTCTCTGGGACAATGTTCCAAGAATAACTTGTTTGCTTCAATAGCCAGTGCCCCTTTTGTTTTCACATAATGCTGGCAGTCCTGCAAAACCCCTGCCTGTAGCTTCTTTATATGGTCAGCCAATTCTGGATTACTTACATAATTTCGATGTTGTGCAATGAAAGTAGCTAGATTATGTGGTTCATTTCGAATCCATGGGAGGCAGTTGTTCTCATTATGTTTTGCTGACATGTAGGCATTTTTCCAAGTTAATTGATTAGCTAGAAAAGAGATAAATGCTCTTATTTGAATATCACCAACAACAGGAAGTATATTCATCGCTCTATCTTCAGGCATAGCCTCGTTGTGAAGATAGAGTTCATAAAGCAAGTTTTGATCGTTATGTGGTGCTTCCTTGAATGTTGCAATAAACTGGTCAGGTGTATTAACTTGGTACGGTCTTCCATCTCTTATTTCTTTTATTTGTAAGAACGCCAGGCGTTCTCTCAAGAATACTGCATAGTTAAAAGAGGGCTTTCTTGTAGCCAATACCCTCTGAAGTAGATTAAAAGCACGGGATAGCCTAGCTTTTACCTCCTTATTTTCTTTATGCTGGGCTCTAGACTGTTCCAATGCATCCCAATTTCTATATACATAGCTGAACCAGAGTGCCTTCTGCTGTTGGAATGCCTTTCCTTGTGAGAGCTCATATTCTATTCTCCATGTGTCCTTTAGCTGTTGAAAGCTAGAGGTTTCCGTGTGAGCATTTTTGATAGAAGGAGTTTCAGTCTGTGCATAGGCATCCTTGACACAGTGGAGTCCAGTGAGTTTAGTCTGTACATACGCTTCCTTTACACAGTGGAGTTCAGTGACTTCAGTCTGTGCATAAGCATCAATAAAGGATCTCTGTTCTACAATAGTTTGGGTGGGCCGTGGTGGTACCATGTCTTCCTCCATAGCTGTTGGAAAACCTGCTGATTCTTGTGTGACAACATGCTGTTCTTTCTCTGCTCCTGCAGCTCCTACTGGTTCTTGTGTGACAGCAAGCTGCTGTATTTCTTCTTTTACAGCTTTTGGAAAACCTGCTGGTTCTTGTGTAACAACGGGTTTTTCTTCTTCTACTCTTGCAACTCCTGCTGGTTCTTGTGTGGCAGCAGGTTGTTGTATTTCTTCTGTTGCTCTCCCTGCTGGTTCTTGTGTAACAACAGGTTGTTCTGTTTTGATTACAACAACAGCTTTCTCTGTAGCAGCAGGGGGTGGCGGATTAACTTCATTCATTGAGACCTGTACTACCTTATATCCCGCTTGAGTGTATAATTCTCCACATTCACTGCACATGTACTCATTATACTGACTCTTTTCTGTTACCTTTGCTACCCATGCTAGGAAGTGGAGATTATATTCATTCTGGTAGGCTTCCTTGACCATTATTATCTCCTGTTGATAATCTTTAATCTAGGATTTTAAAAACTCAATTTCTTCCTGCAGGGAGGCTATGGTAGGCGGGGCTTGCGTACCTGCAGGCTCTAGTGGATGAGAGGATTGTTGTTCCACGTTCATTTGGGCATTTGCATCCCCGACAGGTGGTTCTTGTGTGTCACCTGTTGGGTCAGTGGCTGGTTCTTGTGTAACAGCCACTTGCCCCATATCTTCTTGGGTGTCAATTTTGGATTTTTCAGCAGGTGGTTCTTGTGTATCAACTGCCTCAGAAAATGCTGTCACAAAGCTGTCAACGCTCTGCATCTCAGCCGTAGAGGGTGAGGAAAGGGACTGTTCTGGAATGATTGGAATACGGGGTGTTAGGATAATAGGTGGAGAACTGGGAATCAGGGGGCTGGTAAATTTAACTGCTGTGGTTGACCGTTTTCTCTGCCTCTTTAAGGAGGTAGGAAAATCAACGATTTTTCTTTTCCGGTCACTTTCCTTTGGGCTGGGGAGACTATCTGGACTAGCAGCTGCTTTGATTGAAGCCCTGGTTCTTCTCCTTTTTGGTGGAGTTTCAATTTCCTGCTGTTTTTTCCTTTTAAAAGAAATGATGGGGGTATTATCCTCAGAATCATCAGTAGGAATATGAAGCACAGGAGTGGATAGTTGAGCTTCATTGGGGGATGGGGTTCTCTGCAGGGGTGTTTCTACTGTTAATTGCTGAGGAATGTCTTGAGGGATTTTCTCTAGCTGTTGGGGGACTTCCTGAGGTATTTGTTCCGGCTGCTAGGGAACTTCCTCCTGGGGTACTTGTTCCGGCTGCTGGGGAACTTCCTCCATTTGCTGGGGAGGATTAATGACGGGGGGTGGTTGATTTAGAGCAAAGCTTCTATTTATCAGCAGTTGGGCTAACCTATGGTGTTTAAGGGAAAGGGCTGGATGCTTCGCTTTTTCAGCATAATGTGACATGTTTTTCAGACAACCCAATAGCTAATAGGGCATATTTATGACCTGTCGATGCCTCAAATGATTTAACAAAATGAATTCGTGTTGGTAAATTACCTGGTAACGACCTTCGCAAGTTAAGTATTGCTTAACAAACTCCGCGACCTTTGGCCATGGTGGAGGCAGTGACTGAAGAGCGACCCCTTTTCCTTTAGCTTCTATGTGTTCGCCCAATAGAAAGAAGCCTTGCTACGCATTCAAAATAAGATGTTTCCTGCTGAACCATCGTATACTGTTGGTTGGTAGCCCAGAGACTTGGGCTACATCTTTCTCTGTTACCGGTATACGTACTCCCTGGACTGTCAAAAATCCCTCTCTCAAATTGCATGCGAACTCCAACACTTGCTGTGTGTTGAAGTCTGGAAGTCTTATGAAGTAATCTACCCATCCTGCCTGCAGAAAAATTTGATAAACCTCGGGGTAGAGTTCTAGTAGTGTTGTTGTTCCAGGTTCATAGGTAATCAGATTTCCTCCCATAGCTACTACTTCAGCAAACAATACACGATACAGAGCCCGGTTTCCGAGTTTGAAACAGAGCAAACCGTTACAAATGAGGATATGCCACGGCAGAGTAAGTTTTAGATATTACCGCGATGGATAAGGGTGGCGGTGATTACGTGTTATGGAATAATTGTGATATTTTGGTAATCCTCCCCCAAATCTATGGCTGAATGATTTGATTGGCAGCATAATTATTTCGGCCATCGTATCACATCTCCGCATTAACTATAAATTAATATTCACACTTAAACATGCGTACCTTTACTTTTTACATTTAGTCGCATGCAAAAGTCTTATCTTGTCTTTTCTGGCTTAATCATAATTTGAACGGGTTTTTAATTGTGAGCACACAAGCGATCTGACGGGAAGTAGCAGTGACGACGTGTACTTGTTAGAGTACTTGGCTGGTCTCTTGAATGCAGCGAAATATGTTCCATCAGGATGATGATTCGTTAAGTGCTGGGATTGATGTTGCAGTGTTGAAAAGTGACATTTTGTCGGAACATAAGCTCGTGCGGTAAGTGGTGTTACGACAACGAGGAAATGATATTGTATTGACGGAAAGTGGTGTTGCAGCAACGGGGAATGACGGAAAGTGGTGTTGCAGCAACGGGGAATGACGGAAAGTGGTGTTGCAGCAAAGGGGAATGACAGAAAGTGGTGTTGCAGCAACGAGGAATGAAGGAAAGTGGTGTTGCAGCAACTGGGAATGGTGTAAAACTTGACTTATGATCCAAAAAGCGTTCCCAAGCTGCAAAGTGATCCTTTTAGGATTTTTATTCTTAGCCATCCTCCAAAAGTAAGATCTGCAAAACAACTAATTGTAACATAGCAACCCCTTGGCAGGGATTATTAGTTCAGAAATCTAATCTAAGAATAAATAAATGAACAGAAATTTAAGTGCCTTGAGGGGAAGCAAATTCCCCCAAGAAAACATAGCATAATTCTGCCATGCAGGTAGCTTTGAAATCCTCTTTAGAAACAGGCCGTTGATACGGACGGAGTCGGTATCCATTCACTAATAACGGTGTTCTATTATCATCAATCGTTAAAAGTCTACTGTTCCGTTTGGAAATACAACATCTATTTCATAAGGTCCTAGCCACCTTGTTCTCAATTTACCTTGGAAATTCTCGAAACGGGAGTCATACAGTAAAGCCCAGTTACCTTTCTGGAACTGCTTCTGCTTAATAGTTTTGTCATGCCATCTGGTTCTTTGTTGTTGAATCATGGTTGTCTGGTGGATGGCATCCAATCTTTTCTCGTCTAGCTCCTGCAGCTGCTGCAACCTGGTTGTTTGTGCATCAGTCAAATCAAGGTTAACAACTAAAGCAGTTCTCAAAGTTTTGATTTCAAACTCCAAAGGGAAAACAACATTTTTACCAAAAACTAACTCATAGGGTGAAAAGCCTGTGGTGTTCTTCCAAGTGGTTCTATAAGCCCAAAGTGCTT